>JAKWJA010000127.1:0-14864 GCA_027704765.1 Solanum habrochaites
ATCGCAATGAAGGACGCTAGTAGATATACTATACCTATCTATAAAACTATTGTTACATTGCATTGCATCCATGATGACAAAAAATAAAAACAATCTAGGCAAATATCTTTGAAAATCCATACTACCTTGGAATGGCAGATAACACGCCTCAGCTGTTCTATTTTTGCATTATGTCGCGCGATTGCCAGCACAAGTAAAGGAACAACTGGACCTCCTTGCTTGAGCGATGGATCATGCTAGCGGTTCCTCAGGAACGACTCGTAGCTAGAAAAGTAATTTGTTATAGTTGCTTACTAATAAAAGTTCAACAAGTGTCTAGTATAATGTCCTAGAGTGCACACCACATCTCACAGTGAACAAGTAAATCCGAATGCGCAAATCATACATGCCATTTTTTTTATATCTTTGTTTTCATTAAGGAGGAACATAAAATATACTTTCCTTCTGCAAAACAAATGAAGGTTGAACCTGTCAGATTTCCACAACAGGATGCCCAAGTTTTCTTCAGGAATTATTATACATAGATGGAACAACCCTCAATTTTTCGTAAATGTAGAACAACGACCAACTACAGGGCAAATCGCAACAACTTGACAATTCAGTTACTAGTTGAATACAGGCTCACATTAACTAATGGAAGTCTTAAGCGAAGTCCCTTACTTTGTATATATAAAATAAAAATTGGTAAAGAGGAGCCGCAAATGATTGATCTTATTGAGTTTTGAGAGAAAAACTAACTCACAAGTCTCATTCTCAAACTGATCATCAAATCTGCTTTTGTCCATGACTTTTTGGCCAACTGTCTTCTTGTACTTGGCTCCCTTCCAAGCTCGTCCTGTAATTGATCTTGAAGTTGTTTTGTTCCAGCTTCAACTCTTCGAGTCTCTTCAATCTTTCTACTTTCTCAGGTGGAGAGGAGTAACTGTCTTTTCCAAACAGATGACTGAAATAGATATATGGATCCCGAAGAAGATAAACCAGACATTATATCATTCAAGGCCCAGGATGTCATGCAAAATCTACTCATAAATGTAGAGAATGGAAAAGAAGTATTACTCAGATCCAGCAGATTGCAGAACAACTCCATTTCCTCTCATCATTCCACCATCCAGGAAACCGCACCATCTTCTATGCAGGAACTTGCCATTAAAGGTGCTCATAGACTTGTATACTTGCGAGCTTCCAAGCAGATGATAAAAAATTCTCTCGAGACATGACCTGAAGCAGTTCTAAACGCAAATATCTTCAGAATGAAATCATGTTAACTGCGTAGCCCAAATCCTGGGGGATTTCTCTTTTGATAAAGTAGGCTGTGGAATATCAGTTCTCTTTGGGGATCACTGCTGACGCCTTGCTTATATGGCCCTTACAATAAAAAACTCTGGACTTTTTACACATTGTTTCTTTTTTCAGAGAGCACTGACCCGACATGGTTGAAGACTCATGATTTTTTCACTGGATCGAGAAACCAAAAATCCTAACATGAATTATCATTCTAGTATAAGTAAACCAGAGAAAGAACGGTTTTTACTGTATATCCTCAAGGCATATAACCACATATAGACCCTTGATGGAAATTCCAGCTTTCTGCGAATCTGTCAAGAAACTGGCGCAATTCATTTCCATCCATTTTGATTAATTTCAGAGCTCTGGGCAGCTGCAACGGATTGCATACTCCGCAAGCATCTGATCTTCTCCAAGATAGGTCGAAAGCAGCTAAGGCAAGAAAACACCTCATTTGCACCATATAGACAGGAAGTTTCTTATACTTCATTTAAAGAAAGGATCCCAGCACAACCTGCTAAGCTTGTGGGTCCGACCCTCTCCAAAAGGGGGGGGTGCAACCACGCAAGTATGTCATGAGCATATTCGAGATAAGCTGTTCAGTTTTGGTGATCTGAGACTTTATATATCAGCAGCTGCACTGTCCGCCTTTCCTTCTTCTCTTCCTCCCATAATCATGTCTTTATCATAGCCAAGTCGTGAAAAGAATCAAGACGCAATACAGCTGCATCATGACCATTTTCTGTTACAATTTCTAAAGATCTTTAATGTCTGTTGCTAATTAGGGTATCACTCTTCAACAAGTAACCACATGATCTCTTTTCAACTTTAACAATTGTTCCATTGCAAGACTAGTTATAGCACAGAGCAGAAAGTAAGGAGAAGTTCGGGGGAACTCCAGAGACATAAGGAACAGAAAAGAAATGTCATCAGGAATACCTTTAAATCATCCAAACTGAAGTAACGAAACTTGCAAGAGTTGGCACCAATATTAATTTGTAGAGAAACTGAAAGCAAGCAAATATATCCAGAACATATAACAGATATGGAATCTCGCAAATAGTAAAGCTTTAGGTTTAAAAGGTACAAGGTTTAAATCGCAAATAGCACCACTGCCTTTTGCTTCGTCCCTGGAATTTTGGCAAAATGTTAACATAAGAAGAGATACATAGTTAAAGAAGATGGTTCCTGATGCACATAAATTGTTTTTTGATTAATGTGTCAATTAAAAAAATTTCGGACTACATAAAGGCCGACCATTGCATCAACACCGTAGCATGACAAACATCTGATTAATACCTCCAGTTTGGACATCTCAGTTCAATATTGTGATTGCTTAATATTGAGTGTGCCACGTTTGCATCACATTGTCCTGATGCTAGGCATATCTGCAAGGATATCATCTCCAAGTTTCTGTCGATAAACCGCACTCAAGCCTTAGTGCATTATACATAGGCAATAAATCACCAATTATAGATAGCGAACAATCCAAAATTGTGTACAGGGGAGCCGCAGGATTGATATTATTTTGTTTTAGAAAGAAAACTACTCACAAGTGCATCTTGTAGCTTTGCTAATTGTACATATTTTTCGTTCTATACATCAAGTATCCATACACTTATCTTTTGCCTATCAAAAATAATAGTAGAACTTTCAGGATTCTAGTGACCGCGCTAGTACCACGCATTCCAATTCGTGATCCTTTTCCAGCTAGTTTTTTCGGGTGACTTACTCGTGATTATAGACATTCCATAACATTTTATACAAATTTGAGCATTTTTTTGGTGACAAATTTGTCACTATTTCCGATTGATATACGTTTTCCATTTCACTTTTGCAAAGGCGTATCCCAAATATTTGGGTTGGATTTAGAATGATAATTTCTCGTCCCTGTTTTTAAAATGTCCTATATCTTCCTTTTTCTATCTATTGGTTGTATGTCGTCATGGCCTCTTCATTAGTTTGGACATTTAAATGAGCTTTACCACATCCATTTATATTATTTGGGGGGGGGTGGGTTCATATTCTCATTATCCCTTTGAATGTCGATTGTGCAGGTCACTCTAAAGCCTAAGGTTTGAAAGTCTTCTTGAGCTAGATATGGGGAGTTAAGTTTTGTAATTCTGGAGTTCGACATGACTCGTGGTGAAGTTGATCACTCAGTGTTTTATCAATATATTGCATCTAGTCTGTGTTTTTATTTGGTGGTCCAAGTTGACGTTATCGTTATCACAGGCCAATGCTAGGATGTCACTAATTTAAAGTAAAAATCTCTTAGTATTTTCAAACTTAAAACCTCCGGGGATGTGAAATATTTTATAGGTATTGAGGTGTTGCTCATTTCCAGATGATAAATATTATTAGTGGATTGCATGTGTGAATTGGATATTCTTGAGGAGACAAGAATGATGCCGATGTAGAACATTGCAAGATCCTAGGAATCGAATGCTATATACTACAGGACAGGGGGAGTCCTTTTGTGATTTTGAAGGTAAAGATGGCTAGGGGTAGTTGACTTATAGTGACTAGAGCTGACATCCTTTCTTGTAACGTCACAAGATAGTTTATGCTTCCCCCTAGTAATCATTAGAACGTTGTCGTATTTTGTGATATATAAAAGTGCGTTTCAGGCAGATAATACTCTTGATGATCGTGACCATAAGCATATATTGGATATAGACGTTGATGGGGCAAGATCACTCTCTGATAGATGTCAGGTTTGGATTTGATATGCAAAGTGTGGGTGCTCAATCAAGTACAGAGGAGTACCATAGCGAGGCAATGGTTGCAGCAACTTGTGAGTAGTTTGCATTAATCGTTGTTAGGAATTAAAATGACCAAATAGAATTGAGGGTCTGATATACCCCTCGCGCGAGAAATGAAACTTGCGGATTGTATAACAAACTTTCGGTAAAAGAAAACGCATTTCCGGTTTCTCCTCACCCATCTATTTTTCCTTTGTAAAATTTCATTTTTACCTAGATCCTAAGATCATCCTTCACTCACCTCATCATGGTACAAATTGATACAGTGGTGATATCATTAAAAACTCTGACGAACCCTAGATTCCTCACCGATACCAATAAACTAACAGTAAGGACATCTAATTGACGACGAATTCCATCATAGAAACTGGCACTTCTTTATCGATGTCCTATTAGAATTAATTATAAGTTTTTTATGATTATATATCTTATCCTGAAAACTTGATTGAAAGAACGAGCAATTTCAATTTAGTCAGAAAATTCGATTGAGTTGACCTAAAACAATTGAAGGTATCAAACAAGGGGGCACAAGAGGGAAGGAGAACTGGCACCTTTCATTGTCTATGGACATTCTTTGTTGTTCGTTTCCATCGTTGAATTACCGAAGAGTTGAGAAGCGCGAGACGGCCCTTTGAGGGGAAGAGTGGGGAAGAACAATTTGATAGCAAGTGAATTAGGGTTTTTTGGTAGTTTGTGAAGCGTTTTGGCATTTGTTTGTGCCCTAGCAATTCAATATCAAGTAACTCAACTTGACAAGTGTACAAAAAAATTTTTTTCAATGTTTTTGCTTAAAAAATAATAAATTATAATATAAAAGTCATTTATATACAATAAAAAGATCTAGTCAAGTATTTATTACCTGAAAACTACTTTAAATTAGTTGATAAGGTAACAAAAATTGTTTTCAATAAAAATAATTGTATGTATATTCTATATAATATAGTGGACAATCAAATATATGACTCGCGTTATAAGTGATGTTATTTGTATAACTACATATTAGATATTATACAATAAAGTATATATTGGACAGTGCTTTTTTATTCATCTCAACCTATCAAGTGTATTGATTAGTTTAAAATGTTCATTCATTTTTTTCGGCAAATCCAACTCATGTTTTTTTGTTAATTATGCAAGATATGAAAAGTTTTAAAAATCATATTGGCAAATTTTTTACGAAAGATTTTTATGATAATATTTAATTTTGTATATTTCATTTGATAGACATTAATTATTTTCAAGAAGCTTAGTATCCACTAACAAGTAAAGCTATCAGGGTTTTTCCTGTTCTATATGCACAACAAGAGTTGAGTCTATGGATTAATTATTGACCAATTCTTTCTTAGAGCCACCTAGATGATCGGGGAATTTTTTACAAGATGTTAAAAAAGATACAAATTCGAAAAGAATTAAGAAATCATTGAAAGGGAACGGGGGGAGAAAACAAGATTATTCTAATTATGATAAGGAACTAGTAGATGGTTTAAATTTGATTCATTCAATAATCGAATAGTCATTTGAGTAGTTAAACTAATAATTTGACCATTTGATTAGTAAAATAATCGAATAATCAATTCTTTTTATTTTTCCTTATCAAGGTTTGGAGTTGCACAAAAAAAATAGCAAAGCAAAGTATTACCCGTTTAATTCTGCTTTATATTCACTTTGAATGTCAAAATGTTGTTTTCCATTCTCCCCTCAAAGGCGCCCGTATCACTTATCTGAAATCTCAGGCGATTCAGCGATGGACGGCGAACAATGGAAAATGTCAAATGTGGTTTAAATGAGAAGGTGAGGGTTATCCCTTTCCCTCTTTGGTTCCCCTCTTTTTACCTTCAATGTTTTTTAGAGTGAAATTTTAAATGACGTTCTACTCAATGAGATGCTATCTGTCATAGAGTTCAGGATTACCCAGATATTAACATAAAAATATTTAATTTAATGTACTGGGCACCGATAATAAAATTTATAAGCCGTCATGCTGTGCTCTGATACAATTTGTCAATTTGAGTGTTCCTTTGGTACTAGTTTATGGTATTATTAGAGAATGTAAGTCTTAGTTAAAGGTTTGATGATCTAAATATCAATCTATATCATGATTGGGGTGATAGTAGGACTGGTTTGAATTTAGTGCGAAAATGAAAAAATTTTAGAAAAGAAAGAAAGAGCGGTGGGGTGGTCAAGGTCGGTAAAAACGTGTTTGAAATGTTTTTTATTTAAATGCAACGGCCTGTCTAAAAAAAAGACCAGTTTCCTTTCTAACCAGGGAATATATACTTTCCAATTTTTCGTGTCTCTCTCATCCAAAACTAGTCATGAGTTGTTACATATCATTGCTCGATAGCTATTTCTGACTATCATTATATACTGGTTTAAGACCAATCAAGGTTTAATGGGGTTTGGTGTGGTGCCTTTATACCATTTATTTTTGGGGCCTTCTTAGCTAAAATTAAAAAAAGTAGTATTTTCAAGACGGTCTGCACCAAATCGGAGAGTTATTATAGCGTTACCATCTATTGTGCATGTAATTGTATATTTTTTGTGTACATTATAGCACGCAACAAAAGTTTTTGAATTTTCTGCACAGATTTATTCAAGGGGAAGATTGCTGAGGTGTATGAAGAGGACAAGAACAGGAAAAACAAACTCACTTAAATTTCCATGTATATTTGTATGTGGTAATATATTGGTAATTAACTGCATTCTGGAATGGAATATTGGTCCATTAATGTGCATTCAGATGAAGATTAGCTCTGCCGCCCTCTGATTTAACTTCTCTCTATCTCTGTCTGCGGCGTTGAAATTGGAGCATCGATGCAGAATCTAGCCCGGCTGTAACACTGCAAAACTCTGGAAAACCAAGAACCAGCCCGCCAAATATAAACATTGGGACAAAATCCAACATACACTTTGACAGAATAGCAAGACTTCCATATAAACAGGTGATGAAAAAAGTCAGTCCACATTTTGGTGATTTAATGCAGGTTGACTAATTACTTTCTCGTTCCTTCTGATATCTCCTTTTATTCAAGGTTAAGAATGTAATTACAGGAACATCAAAAGTATCCCACGTAATATAACAATATTATGATCAGCGATGGAAATCTTTTCATTTCAAAACTTATATAAGAAGTTACTTGTAGACTGAGAGCCCACTTACACCGTGTGTTACTCTTCCATTTCAACTTACAAGTTCCCAAATAGAGTTCAGACCAAGCTTCACGCGCACTTCTATTTACAACACACATTGGACAACTTTCTATCTGAAAAAGAAGAGATCAACCGCAAGGAAATCAAGTGAAAACATTATTCCGTATTGGTAAATATTAAATGAGATCTGCAGATCATATAAATTACACAGAGGAAATCGAAATAGATAAATGCCCTGCTGTCTTGAAAGGTTCTTGGTTGCGACTTTTCTTTCAGGAGAGGACATATCAATAGACCCATGCAAGCACCTTTTAAATCGATGAAGATTCAATTGCCCAGAGTAAATATGTTGTTCTTTCACATTCTCATCATCTTAAAGTGATCTCTAAGTCATCGCAAAATTTTCTGTCATTGATGTAGTTTGAACAATTTCGGATGCAGTAGCAGAAGTTAAAAGACGCTGGACGACTAACTGCAGTATCTCCTCTGGAGGTTCATGTCCAGCATAAACATCCTTTGAGTAGGCCTGCAATTGCAACCAAATGACGCGATTCAATAAAAACCATATTAATGTGGTAAAATACTAAGAGATATTATACAAGCTGAACTTCTGATCAATTTTGAGATAGTCAAGTTATTTAAGCACAGAAAACTTGGAACGAATGGCAGAGAAAAATATGTTTCCTCGTGATACACAACACAACAATTTTCTACAGGCTGATTAATTGAACCCTGTAGGTCTGTTCACGTTCATTTTGATAAGTGGAAACGACGACATTATCTGACTTGGATCCCAAATAAGTGGATGTAGTAAACGAATCTACAGGAGTATGATATTCAAGGTTATAGTAAGGTCGATTCTTAGAGGGGTTGGACAACTGTGGATTATGCGGGGGTACATAAAGGCTCGTTTTGTTCAGTGGCGACCATTGTAATTAGCTTTCTATATGCAGGAGTTTACTAAAACAAGTGGTAGACGAAAAGGCAATGCTTTGTTAAACTAGCCCCATGTCACAATCCAGACATTGCTCGGGTCCAACATATCAATCGAGGATTGCTTGGTTTTCTTTTGGGTTTTCAAAATTTGGTTTCCCATTACTGTGATTATCAATAGTTAAGCATGCAAACTATGATTTGACCCCTCCTCCTCCCCCTCACCCACCTTCTCCACTCCTCCCTCCATCTTTGCCCCTTACAACTTATCCATTCATCCTCCCTCATTCTTCATTGCGTATATAGTGGTGGGATATCATTTTAATCGTGCACAGAGTGATGCAATCCATAAGATATGACCATTCTCTTTTATTTGAAGGCTTGTTGCCAAGTTCTTAATAATGCAATGGTGAAAGATGGTGATCGGCTAAGGTCAGTCTGGCAAAATACATACAGAAGATTTCATGAGATTAAAAAAATACCTATGGTTGTCCCAAAGGTTGCCTTAGATAAATAGGAAGTAGGTGACCAAGCAACAATAACCAGATTGCACGTTCGCTGAGTATGCACTTAAATTTTGGTCTATAAAAAAATAGGACCAAAGATCAAGATGTGTCATTAGAAAATTTGATTCATAGGAAACTATTTACATGCATATTTAGAATTCCAATAGTAGTTTCTGCCTTGATTACAGACCAATGTATATAAGTATTCTCTTTTGCCATTATAGGAAATGCATCTTTCTATATGTACACGTGTGAGTTCCAATTAAATCCACTTAAAGTCGTCAGAATGCATTTAAGAAAGCTGTCTGGTCCTGTGACGGTGTTGGGTTGATGAAATCCAAAATCGGTATCTGCAAGCATAATAGTGTCAGTGATGCTTGAAAAAAAAAAAGAAAGCAATTGCTTATTCATTAATAAGAGAGCCCACTTGTTTGGTACAAATGGTTTTATACCTATGAAGCATTTTACTCTAAAGCAGCATGACTCTTCAGGACTTCAGCCCTATCACTTTTCTTATCTTTCGGTTCCATAAAAGGAAGCAAGATGAAAAGAAACAAAGAAGAAAATATAGTGAATTTTTTAAGCTGAAGGTATATTTGGCCGACGGTGTAGCTGATGGTATACACGATGTGTAAAATTAGAATTTGTTACCTAGAAAAACAGAAAGATTCTGTTATTACCCAACCGAGCTTCTGGAGTAAGAGACCCACCAACCGCGGGACAGTTTCAAAATTCCGGTTTAATTCCAACCCATCTGCCGCTAAGCTTTTCCAATCATACCTAATTACATCTCTTTACCCTGCAAGATTAAAAAGCATCGCAACATCCTTCAAATGTTTCTTCAAGAGCAGGTACAACATCAAAAAGAAATTTCAATGACACATAACAGAATGTACAATATAGTTTTACCTGCACACTGGAAAAAATAATAACACTCGGTGAGCATGCTTCGAAAGGAGGAGATTTGTGTTCCTGAGAAAATGATCTCGGAACTATATATGCCATAGACATACGATAATAGGATTGAGAATAATATCTAGGCAGGTGTTTGTGGGTGACAAATGATGCAAGGTTACCTGCACATACTTTTCAAACCACTGCTATCCTTAGTGCAAAGCTAAAGTTGCCACCAACCTGTACAAACTGCTGCGGACAATTCAGGACAGTAAGTTTGTGGTTGCCACCTCTCCACCTTCAATTTCGCTTCTAAATTAGTGCATTGATCCTCGTATTGGATCTTCCAAGGGGTCTCTAACATTTCCATCAGTTAAATGAAAGAAAAATATAGTATATAAGAAGAATAAGACTAAAGGACATGAATTATACTAGCAAAAGAAGAAACATGTAAGAACGAGAGCAGTAAATTAAACACACTCCATGAGGAACTCGGATGTGTGAATATAGGAAAAGAGCTCACATTAATTTTAAAGATATAAGACATTAGTTCAATGCCCAATCGGCTCAGGAAGTAAACATGCTGACTTTTCTCTACAAAAGCCAAGATCCTGTATGAATACGGTATATACTACGTCCTCCAGGGGGCAGATTTAAGATGATTCTCAACAATAGCAATTAATCAATCTGATAAGATTGTATCTCCTGTTTTCACCAAAAAATATAAAGGCGTTCCTCTGAAGTGTGTCCGGCGTATCTTGACTTTTATAAGACATCAACTGGCAGGGATTAATAAAATTATCTCCTGAGTTATATAAGAAACAATAGACACTGTACCTCGCAAAATTTTAAAGCGTTGTTGGTTGGCCTATTAAACTTTCACATTGTTGGTAGCAAGAAAAAGTATTCTATTAGGATCTCTAATATATCAAGCTAAATGTTGAGATGGAAAATGAATTCACAAAATTGACTTCATAGGAAGTCAGTGCAAAAAACTCTATTGTATTAGGAAAATGATACTAAAGAACTTCAAATAATCAAAAGATCAGCAAGAGTCAGAAGAATATGTTACTTTAGTGTAGTACCATCAACTGAGTCTCGTAGTCATCTTCTCCAAGGGTGTATCTAATATTTCCCTCGTTAAATGAAAGAAATATAAACGTCGAGATAAGATAAAGGAGAAGAACTTATACTAGCAAAAAGAAAAAATGATAAGAGAGTAATATTAAACAACGATGCGTCCATCCAATTTGTTGAGCTGAAGAAACGCGGAGGCCAATGATACTCTCAAGATGTCACACGGATAATACTTTTTACACTTATTTGTTTTGCCATGAAACAGAGGCTCTTCACAGAAAGCGCATGAAAACAAGTAAGTCTTGTTTAATTTTTGGTCTAAAATGCTAGTCAGTTGCTAAACTTTCAGCAAGACATACGTGCCTAAATGCATTAGCATATAGGCCCTCTCATAACCCAAACATACCAAGTAAGAGGCTGTAAAAAAGCAACAACCATATAACCAAAGTCAGCCAAGAGGAATACTAAAGGAATGCCTAGATATAGAAACAAGAATATGGTTGGATTCCCAGTTTGTAGGTTGGCTTGAATTAAAAATTCACCCATATATAAGGTAAAAACAGCCGTGGTTTCATTAAGAGACAAGGAGATTCTGTAGAGAAAATAGGACATTAAAAAGGAGATGAATTAGTTATGTCGGGGTAAGTGTTAGGAGATATATACGCGAGAGCATAGTTATATATTCCATTTAAATGCTTTTTTATATCATATTGTTGCCTTTTTCTCTCCTTTAAAAGGGGAGTGAGTAATTTATATCTTTCTATTATTGATGGCTTAGTGACTATGAATACAGGTTTGCCTAAACTTTCACTAGATAGTGTTTTTATTGTTTTAATTCACCACTTCAAATTGACATTTAAATTCCAGAAAATTTCTCCAGCGATTTGTAATATGAAGATTTACAATGAAACAACAATTGCAAAGTAAATAATATCCAAAGTGGTCATTTGAAAACAGGTATCTACTGGGATCACTCATTAGCACATGATCGTAATAACACCAATAGGAACTTCAAGTAGAGGTGCTTTCGATAGAAATAACTAGAAACTCTAATAAATATATTTTAAACTATTATAGGCTAACAGCGATGTCATTATGTGATTTTTTTGCCAAAACGTGTTGTGCAATTTTTCCGTCCCTATTGATCAACGTGAACCGCCAGTCTTGGAAAAACCAAAGAATTTGCAAAGAAACTTATCCTAATGGTTAAACAAATGAACATATTCTTGACCCTTCAGGTTTTCATGAATCCAATTCAAAATCAATATATCTCCTGCTTACTTCATATTACTTCACGTGCCAAGTTGCCGGGGAACTGACAAGACAAAAGCAAACCATGAGTTCATTCGAGATGTACTACTTGTCTCATAAGTTTCAGGCTGGAACGGTTTCTAGAATTAGAGATTTCAAAACTCAACAAAAAGCCACAAACAATCAATAATCTAGGGCGGCATATTGAAATTATTTCTAATAAGATCTTTTGACAACACATAAGCAAAAACTGTTTATTGGAATGATTGTCATTAAGCTATATTATACCAGTCCTCAATCGCGACAAGTTCTTTCAAAACAAAATGATAAGCATCATAACAAATATTAACCCAAAATTGAACTTGTTAGAATAAGAATAAGTATTCTTAAATATAATAGGAATTTAGAATAGGAATCAGAATAGGAATTTACTTGGGAAAAAGGTTTCCAATGTAGTAGTGTTATAATCGCGTTCTTCATGTAAGTTTGTAAACAATTTGCGATACGAAAGTCACAATAATATTTCTCCCAATATCATCACATTTGTATTACGACCAGGGTCAGGGTTGTCTCACCCCGATGTTGGGCCACCAAAATTCAATTGTCCACGCAAAAGATGCTAAACAAGGGCATGCAGATGGGGTGTTCAAGAATGACAAAAGTGTCACATCGCAGGGTTAATGAGATAGTGGACTACCTAGACGGCTTGAGCAATCCTCCTCACTTTGCGCTAGCTTTTGTCTGGTGGGAGTTAGGTAAGACCTCAAGTTTTATTTGTGTGTCACACTGTTATTGTATGTTTGCGGCTTGACAAACTTAGGGACCTCATAAGGTATAGGCTTCTTACTTGGTTATTGCAGGTCTTCTTAATTGAGTATTGCAGGTTCTTATTTTGTAGTTATGCAGATGTGAAACAAACAGGACCTAGTAGAGTACCAGCTATAAGGATGATTGAAGTCAGTAAGTCTACTGCCAGGGAGATAGTACAGAATGTAGGTGCAACACTTCCCGCATGCCGTCAGAAAGTCGGACCTTTCCAACAATGGCAAACGGAAGTTTAGGAAGTGATTGTTCTATACAAAGAACTTTCCTAAACACTTTTTGGTCGTTTTTGCAATTGATAAAAACTTTTCACGAACTCTTGCAAAGGTACATGAACCCAAGCCAAAGGCAGACAGACAGAATCATTCAAAGCACCCAGCCAGAAATCTCTGGAGGCTTGTAGTTAGCTGTTGTTTAGGAATATATTCTCTTGTTTTTTTTTCTTATATTGTAAACTAGTCTTGACCACTATAAAGGACAAAGTGGTGGTAGTGTTGAAAGTTAGCTATCTCAGTGGGATAGCTATGTGGGTGATTCATTTCTATTTGGCGTTGTTAAGCAATGGGACTAGTGCTTAACGGTAAGATTTGATAACTCTTCTTAGTTTGGTAGTAATAGCGTTTTCACTTTTATGTGAATATTAGTCTGGAAAGAGATTGAAAATCATGTTGTTGAGCACCGGTCGTGGTTTAATCCCTAAGCAAGGAGGTTTCCACGTAAATCATTTTGTGTGTTGATTTTAGTGCATTTACTTTCTGTAATGCTCTGGAGTGTAGTAAGGGACCGGGTCCATTATTCTTTGCCCTCTGTTAAGTGAAGGATACATCTCTCTCAAGTGGTATCAGCGCAGGCCTCCCTATTGCGTAACCCCCAGGAAGTGATATTTGTTTCATAGAATCGGCTTTGCTCCACTTAATCAGAAGACAGAAGGTCAGTCGTTATAGACCTCATCGTTTAATGGACTTTCTACAGTTTGGTGGAAGTAGATAGAATGCCTGAGACCTAATGGCTGAAGACAGCGTGCTTAGGGGATGTACTGGAGGGACCATTGTTCCGATGATGAAAAAACGGATTGGAGAGAAGACATTATTGTCAAAAGCCTAGGCAGAACATATGACGAAGTGACAGGAAAAGGAATGAGAAAGGTTTCAAGTAAAACTATTCTGGTCTGGGGATAGGCCCTGATGAGTACAACAGGGTGGCAGCTTATGAGTTTGCTACAAAATTGGACTGCTTCAAGACGAAATGAAGGAACTGAACAAGTCAAGAATCTACGATTTGAATTGCTTACCTCACGATAGAGAACCTCAAACTGACAGGAAAGGAGAATCAATACTGAAATGGTTCACCAGTTTTCCTTCCCATTTACAAATGAGTGCGAAGTTGGGTGAACTATAAAGCTATGACAAACAATCGGGGAGTGGAAAAGTGCTCTCGATTCTTCCTAAGGATGGGAGAGCAAGGTTTGAGCCATTACAGAAGCCAAGGATGTGAGGTGCTGCTATGGAGGCTTTTGATTGGTACTTTGTGGAAGCCACATGCGATGAATCCGAAATACGATTGCAGCAAAGAAGGAAGCTAAAAAGGACAAGTCATGATGCTTGAAGTTCGTACCAATCATATGAAGATTCAGTGATGATGATTATGACATATTCTCAACAGATTCAAAACATGGAGAAACAAAACAATGTTTTTCAACGAGGGACCACCTGGTACTAGCAATGTCACTCAAGGTGATGATGTGGAGGGGGAGTATGACAACAAAATGTGGAGAAGTCTGGGCAACTTTATCAAGCAGTGTCCTCTGATCAAGACGAAAACAAGGAACATCAAAAACAAAGAAGTGACCAAAGATGAAGAGAAGGGACTGGACATGGTAGGCGAGATCGAATAAAGCTGCAGTCAAACGATTGGGTGGTCAATTAAAGGCTCTTGATGCGTGGGGGGCGCTTCTTCACGTGATTCAGAAGAAACCTGATGAACACCATGATGGTCTATATGGTGCGTGTTACATGAGGAGGAAACCATTTTCAATGACATGTTGGCTTAGGGACATAATGAAAAGGGAAGAAGAGGATTGACTAGGTTCGGAAAATCTGCTTGATATGTAAAAATGACTTGGATAATTATTCTCTTAAAAAATTGAGAACATTGGCAAAAGCATGATTGATTCAGTAATTGA
>JAKWJA010000128.1:0-44157 GCA_027704765.1 Solanum habrochaites
TTGAATACCATCAATCTCCTTTGAGAGTCACACACCGGTCCAAACAACAACATGCTGGCATCCATCTTCGCCATTGTGAAGCACACAGAGAAAACTTTCTGTCCTGACATGTCAATCTCTTAGGCAGCACAACCAACCACGATCAGACAACATCTGCGTTTGCATGCTATTATCGCCATTGTAAAGCATACAATCTCTGAGGTCGAGTGTGGCTTGTTATCATCATCCCTTGGACCACACACGATCAAACGACATCGGGTTTGGCATCAATCCAAATCGCCCTTGTTCAACCCCACAATTTTTTATTTCTTCTTTTGAAACGACGTTGAGCTGCATGACATAATGCGATTGGGCAACACATTCAACAAACATTATTGGTCATGACAGCCACATCACCCTTGTGCCAGCACACATTGTCTTAAGACATCGGGCATGTCTGCCATCCATGCGCTTGGACCGTCATAATAGGGTCGGACGACGTATTGGTGGCATGCCATCATCATCCGCTGCTTTAGAGCACACACACGGTCAAGACACCAACGGCGTGGCATTTCAATCTTAGCCATTTTCAGCACACAAAGACAAAACAATGTTGGTCGTGCCATGCCATTTCGACCTTAGGCAACACACACCGATCACACAACATCGGAGCGTTGCATGCTATTTCGCCATTGGAAGCATACATGTAGATGAATTCGGGCGTGGATGTCACATCGCCTTTTGACACACACAACATATCATTAACGATTACATGCATCACTCGCCTTGGTGTATCACACCCGGGTAAGCCGACGTCGGGCATGGATTCCATCATCATCCCATGGAATGGATCACGGTCCGAGAGGTCGGGTGGGGCATGCAATCATTTCCCTTGGGCCGCACACAGCCGATCGCACTCCGTTGGGCAATCTTCCCTCATCGCCCTTTGAGTAAGCACCTACGACAGGATCTACTTACGGCGTGGCTGCCACATCTCCGGTGAAGAACACACACTTGAACTACCTCTGTGTGGCATGCCATCATTGACCTTATCCACATCAACTCGTCGACATACGTCAGGCGTGGAGTTGCCATCACCTATTACACGCACCACGATCGGACGATTCGGGGTGTGGCATGCTCACATGACCTTGTCATCACATATAAAACGAAACACTACTTCATGCGTGACAGTCCATCATCGCTTTGGCAGCACACACGTTTTTTAGATATATCGGGTGTGGCATCCCCCCCTAATCGTTCTTGGGCAGCCCTGCACGTCCGCACTATGTCGGGTTTGGCATGCCCTCATCGTCCCTTTGATGCATACCCTATGGACTACGTCAGGCAGGCATGTGTATCATCGCCCTTGTCCTGAACTACAATCGAAGGTCATCGAGCCCTCCCCAACAAAAAACTGTCAATCCCCACAATTCCTCATGGGAAGCACACCTATAGGATATTCGGGCATGGCATGTTTCAAAACACACAATCGCCTTTGGATAGCACATCATGAACGTGTCGAATGACTCGACCTGGTACGACATCATCTTCCTGGGACATCCAACAACACAGTGAACCGTTCAGACGACTTCGAGGCGTCGTTCATTCAACATGGTCCTGTGGCAGCATATACGGTCTGAAACGACGTCGACGCGTGGCAATGCCATCATCACCCTGTACAACCTACACGATCGGACGACATAGGGCATGGCAGCCATCATTGCCCTTGAGCATCACACACAGAACGTTGGACGACCGCCGAGCGTTGCATGCCTTAATCAGGACCCTTGGAAGCCTTCATAGTAGAGCTAGTGTTGGGCTAGGGAATATTATCATCACCCTTGGAACTCATACGAGCGGACCACGTCACTGCATGGCAAGTGCCCTCAGGGTCCCTTGGGATAGCACAGACAGTTAGATGATGTTTGGTGTGGCAGCCCTGCAACATCCTCGCACTGAGTGAGGGGCACTTGGTCCAACCCAAAACGTTGGTTGACATTTCCTCTTCGCACTTGGGCAGCACACTTGGATTGGCCACTAGAGACTACTCGGCATGCTTATCATCACCCTTTGACAGCATAGCGCGGCTCAAGCGACATCCGGCATGAATGCATCATGCCCTTGACATCATCCTCAGTCGACGACATTGGTCGTGGCATGTTCTCATCGCCGGGCTTGGCCCCACACACGGCGATTCGGACGACGTCGACAATGGGATGGCCCACTGCGACCTTCTTGGGCAACACATCAGTCGAACGATGTCGGCCGGTGACCTTCCTACATCATCAGCTCTGTTCGGCTTCTGCGCCACAACGGTCAGACGATGTCGGGCGTGGCATACCATCATAGACCCTTGGGCCTCAACACATCGGCAGACGTCGACGGTCGGGTGTATCGGGCATTCCTATTACTCTCTTGACAAAAGACACGATTAGACGACATCGGGTGGCATGTTACTATCGCCCTTTACTGAACCGACAACGTTCGGAAGCATGTTGGGCATGGCATGTCCCACAAGGTCCTTCGTAAGCACACCAGTCAGTAAAACATCGAGCGTTGCATGCATCATCGCCTTTTGGACAGCACAAACGTGCGGCATGATGTCTACTGTTCATGCCAACCACGCCTTTTGGACAACAACACACAAGGACGACGTCGGGTGTGGCACTGCCATCATCGCCTTTGACAACACACAAGGACAACAGATATCAGATTGTGGTAATGCCCATCATCTCCCCTTAATACAGCCGTTGAGCTCACCTCGGATCGTGAGCTGCCATCATGTTGTTTGGGAACACAACGTCAGACGAGGACAATAAGAGCCTTGTGATTCCATCATCAGGGACCCTTGGACATCACACACGGTTCTGACGATGTCCGGGCATGGCTCGCCAACGCCATCCTCGCCCAGTTTGAAAGCAAACACTGTCCGGGCGAGGTCGGTCTTGGCATGTGTATCAATCGCACTGTGGGCAGCCAACAACTGTACCGGATGACGTTGAGCTGGATGCTAACTCATCACACCTTGGAATAGCATACCCGTCGAATGACGTTGGGCTGGCATATTATCATCGCTTTTGGACAAGAGAACCATGTAGACTGCTGTAGGTCATTATGCCTTGCATTTCCTTTGGGGCAACACATCAGTCCGAACGGGCTCAGGCATCTGAATGGTTATCATCGCCCTTCCAAACAGCATAACGCAATTGGACTACATCCGCGTGCCATGTTATTATCGCTCTTGGTTAGTACCACTCAGATGGGGTCAAACCTGGCATGCCTGGCATGGCCCCTGTACAACACACATGGTCTCACAGTTGGGCGGTGGTGTGGCGAGCTTCCCTTGGGCAGAAAAACACCCAATCGACCCTAATCGACGCGTGGCATTCCATCATCGCCCTTGGTTAGCAACAAACGGTCGAAGACAACATTGGGCATGGCATGCCATCATCAACTCTATTCGAAAGCATACCTGGTCGAATTACGTACGGGTGTGTATAGTTATCATACACCCTTGGATAACCCCACACTATTGTACGACGTAAAGGCTGGGCATGCTATTATTGCCCTTGTAGTACACATTTGTTAACATCGGGCTTTACATTCCATCATCGCTCTTGGGCAGCACAATACCAAACGATTAGACGACATTGAGCCTGTAATGCTATCATAAAACCCTTCGAGCCTTCATACGGCTTCTGAAACGACGTTGGTGCATGAATGGCCATCATTGCCCTTGACACATATACAGCAACGACGTCAGGCAGTGCGAATGTGTCATCGGGCCCTTAGGACAGCACTCCCGATCGAAACGACGTCGGGCCGTTGGCAATGCCCACATGGGACCCTGGGCATCACATCAGTCGAAACGACGTTGCGTGACTGCCATCATCTCCTCTTCACAGCAGCCAACACTGTCAGATGTTGTAAGTGTGGCATGACCATCACAGCCCTGGCAGCATGCACCGTCAGACGACGTTGGGTGGTGGCATTCTATCATTCACGGCCCTTAAACATAATACAACACAAATAAACAACGATCAGACGACAATCCGTAGTGCATGTTATCAATCGCTCTTTTGCACTGACACAGAACACGATCACGTCGGAAGATGTTGGCGCGTGCATTTCCCTGGCCCATAGGCAGCACACCATAAGAAAATGTGAGCGGTAGCATGCTCCATCATCGCCTTTGGACAGCACACACGATCGGAGTATGTCGCGTGGCATGCCACCATGCCTTTGAACTACACACACGGAAGGACTCGTCGGGTGTTCAGGTGCCGATCATCCCTTTGGACACTACACACGGACGAATGCACTCGATGTGGTTAATGGCATCATCACCCCTTGGACAAGCACACACGTTTGCCTACTCGGGCTTGGAATTACATCATGTTCTTGGGCAGCACATGGTCAGACACGACGATCATGGATCATCTGCCATCATCGCCCTTGGACAGCACACACGGTCCCCGGACTACGTCGGAGCATGGCATGTACTCCATCCATCCGCCCTTGGACAGCATACACAATCCTGACTATTTCGGGTGTGGCATGCACAATCACTCCCCACTTAGACAGCATACAACTTGACTACGTCGCGCATCGTCATGTTATTATATCGGGCCCTTAAATTGAATACATGGTCGGAACAACGTCGTGCATGGCATGGCCACATGCCCTACGAGTACCACATCAGTAAGAATACGTCAGGCAGCATGTCATCATCAACCTTTGGATGCCACAACTTCGGATCAGACAATCGGACGTACAATTCCATCATCACCTTTGGAATACACCATGGAAGGACAACGTCAGCGTGGCATGACATCATCACCTTTGGAAAACACATACGGGTCGGGACGACGTCCCCGGGCGTGGAAATGCCAACATGGTCCTTCAATAGCACACATTGTCACGACGCGTCGAGCGTGGCTGCCATCATCTCCTGTATAGCACACACAACGTACTACATAGGGCATGGAATGCCCATCATTGCCCTTGAGCCCACACATGGTCGAATACTTAAGCACTGGCATGCCATCATCACCCTTGGAAAGATTCATGTCCACGACACTAGCATGGCATGTTATCTTCGTGCCCTTTGAACAGAACATACATTGACCACGCGAGCGTAGGCATGCCTCTGCAATGGCCCTATGCGGCACACACCACGTTCGGAATGATGTCAGGTATGGGCATGCCATCATCTCTCATTAGGCACACACATGGTCCAGGACATGTTGGGCGTGACATGCCATCATCGCACGTTGGGTACAACACCATGTTGGACGACTTTGAATCGTGGCAGCTACATCACCCTTCGCTCGGATTACACGTCAAATGACGTGGCCCGTAAGGGCTAATCTAATCAATGCGCCATTTTAATTCTCTCCCATCCCGTAGTGGAAGACCCGAGGAAAGAGCTTTGGGGGTGTAGTCGGGGGTGGGGGGGGGGAAGGGGAATAGTCGTGTGAATCCGGGGACTGAGAGGAAGGGGGTGGGAGGTGTGAGGGTCGGTGCATTGCTGTCGCGGGTTTGTAGTTCGGCAGGTATCGCTGAGAGGGGAGGCACGTTGTTGGCTTACGCCTGGCATCGGTGGTGTTGGTGGGGGAGGGGTGTACGGTTAGCGTGCCGTAGCAGTGGGGGGGACCGGGTGGCTACGTGGAGAAAGGCGTTTAGGCCCGTTAGGTAGGGGGCTGAGGGCCGTGGCCGGATGGTGGGATAGTTTTCTTGTGGCGAACGCACGTCAGACGATGTGGGGCAATGAAAATGCCTCTCCATTTCCCTTGGGCAACACTCGTCAAAAGCGTGAAGTTTGTGGAATGCTACCATCGGCGCCCTTAACAAAAACAGCATACGCGATTGGACACATCAGCGTTCCATGTTATTATCACGCTCTTCGTTATAGTAACCAAGTCTGACGGTCAAGCCTGGCAAACGGTGCCTGCATGGCCCATATGGACAACCCCACTGGTCTCACAACGTTGGAGGGTGTGGCATGTCGAGCAATTGCACCCTTGGCAGCACCACAATAAACGCTTGTCGGGCGTGGAATTCCATCATCGCCCTTGGGTAGCACACCCCGGTCGAACACCCAATTGGGCATTGCCTGCCCCTCCATCTCCATTAGAAAGCATACATTCGAATGATGTCGGGTGTTTGTATGTGTAATCATCACCCTTAACCCTAGCACCACTATCAGACAACCACGTCGCTTGGACATCCCATTATTATTGCCTTTAAGTATTAACAACACTTGTATATACGGCAGGGCCTGGACAAGATATCATCACCATTGCACCACCACACAGACAAAAACTTGTCGCGCGTGACATTACATCCATCACCTCTTGGGCATCACACTACGCAGTTGGACGACAGTGGTCGTGGCATGCAATCATACAACCCTTGGCCAACATACATGGTCGACAACATCTGGTGTGCATCCAGTCATTGCCTTTTGAATAAATGCACGATCGGATGAATAAGCGTCATGAATCTTGCCCCCGTTCAGACAGCGATAACACAGGATACCCAAACGACGTCAAGCCGTGGCAAGCCATCATCGACCTTAGGAACCTCACAGATGTCGGGACATTGGGTTTGGCATGCCATCGCCCTTGCACTACCCCACACGGTCAGACCTAAGTCGGACATGGCATCTATCATTGCCCTATGGGGAAGCACCATACACGGTCGAACAACATCGGCATTAAATTCATCATTGATGCCCTTGGATAGAGCAACGGTCAGAAGCGACTCGGCGTGGCATGACCCATCATCGCCCTTTAATGGCATAAAAATAATCAGACACGTCAGGCCGTGACATGGCATCATCTCCCTTCGATAATATACACAAAAACGGTCGGAACCACATCAGCGTGTGGCATTTTATCATCGCCTAACAACACACTTGGTTGTCACATGTCGAACATCGGCTGCCATCACAGCTTATGCGCGCACAACTGCGGTTGGATACGTCGAGCATGCACCTTATACATCGCATTTGGGCAGCACACAAGGTAGACTAAGAAGTCGGCGGGGCATGCCAAATTTCCCTTGGACGCACACACTCTGAGAGACATCGTGCTTGGAAGACCATCATCACCTTTGGATAGCCCCAAGGATGAGCCTCACGTCTACATGTGGCATGCCAATATCATCCTTAGACTGCACACACAGTCGGACGACGTTGGGCGTGCCATCCTATTATCGCCCTTTGGAAGCACACATTGTTGGATGACGTCGGGTGTTAAATTCCATCATTGCCTTTGGGCAACAAACATAGTCAGACTACGTTGGGTGTGGCATGCCATCATAGACCTTGGAAATCACACACCGTCGTACGACATCGGGTGTGGCATGTCATCATCCCTTTGGACAACATACATAGATGAACGACGTTGAGTGTGGCATGCCATCATAACTCTTGGACTGCATATATGGTTGGACGATATGGGGCGAGGCATGCCGATAGGGCCCTTGGGCAACACACATAGTCAGACGACGTTGGGTGTGGCATGCTATCTTCCCCTGTACAACAAAACACTCATCGACGTGAGCGTGGAATGTCATCACTCGCCCTTTGACAAACACACAAGATCAGACTATGTCGGAGATCGGAATCCAAAGAGGCTGCAAGACTCGCCGAGGAGACCGGATGGGGGGTTTCGTCGATGCTGCTGAAAGGGCCTCGGGCCGGAAGGGCAGCGGGCCTCCGGGAGGTAATGGAGTAGCCTCGAGTGGGAGCGTGTCTAGGTTGGGGGTGCTGGGCGTAGTGATGCGAGCGGTGTTCGTCAAGTTTTTAGGGTGGAATCGGGGACATATTAGAATTGCCTCCACTTTTTCTCTGTCCCATCACAACCTTTAACTGTCTCTCCTTCCACCTGTTGCCGTGACAGCCATCAATCACCCTTGGACCAGATACACAAGTCCACCGTGTCATGGCCATGGAATGCCATCATCGCCTTTGGAATGAATCTCAAGGTTCGGTCTCACCCACCTACCAGGGTCCGAACGACATCGGAGTTGCATGCCACTAATAGCGCCTTGACAGTACACATGGTCACAACATCGGGGCGGGCAATGCCATCATTACTCTTGGCACGACATAATAGGTCGGACAACGTCAAAGGATGGCATGCCAAATCATCGCCCTTAAGAAGCACAACGTTTATAGACAACAACGGAACGGGCGTGGCATTCCATCTTGCGCCATTAATAACGCAGCACACTAAGAAAACACATTGGATTTGGGCGTGACATTCCTAATCGACCTGCTGCTTCACACAATGATCAGACAACATCGGGCAGTTGCATCCTACTAATCGCCTTGGGGCAAGGCATACATGGTCAGATGATGTCGGGCGTTGCATGTTACATCGCCCTTGGAGTGGACAACAATCGAACAACGTCAGGCTCATGGCATACTATCTCATCTCCTCGGAGCAGCATAACATCCGGTCGAAAGACATGCGGATCTTATCAATGTATCAGCGCCCTTGGGAAAGCATACACGTCGAACAACTTGGGCGTAACCCCTCATTGTCTTTTGATAGACACAAGGTCAGAAGATGTTAGGCAAGGAGTGGCAGACCTCATCGCAACATTGGGGTACCAACATACACTACTATCGCATCTCGTCGGAGCACGCATGTTATCATCATCCTTGGAGTGGACACAATCGGACAACGTCGGGCGTGCATGCTATCACCTCCGTTTGTCAACACACAATGTCACATGATGTTGGGCATTAAATGCCATCATTTCCCTTAGATAGCATACATGGCAGAATATGGCAGGTATGGCATGTTGTTATCGCCCTTTCAGAGAAAACACGGTCGGATGACGTTTAGCATGGCATGCCCGCGTGGCCTTTGGGCAGCAAATTCGTTCGCACGATGTCGGGCGTGGTAATTCTACCATCGCCCTTGGGCAACACACACGCTTGGGAGACATCGTGCGTTAAATGCTATCATTCATTGGCCCCTTACGCAAACACGATCGGACTACAATCGGGTTGGCAATGTTTATCTTTGCCTTGGGCAGTGATACCACGGTCAGACCCCAAAAACAAACGCCTTCCTGGGCACACAGTGGCATGCCATCTTGCCCTTGTATAGCATACTCCGAATCACAAGACCCACGTCGGTCTTGCATGTTGTCATCAAGAAAAAACAAGCCCTTTCACCACACAAACGATCGGACGACATCGGCCTTGGCATTCCCACATGGACCATTGTGGGGAAGCGCAACAGTCTAACTATGTCGGGCGTGCATGTCATCATTCATCTGCCCTTTGGGCATACCACCGGTCAGACAATGTCGGGTGTGCATGGCCATCACATCACCCTTGAGAAGCATCCACTGTCGAAGCCACATCGTTGTGGCTTTCCATCACAACAGCCCTTGGACAGATACACCATTAGACAAACGTCGGGGTGGCCATGTATCATCTCCCTTGGGGTCGCTGAACACACTGTCAAGCGATGTGGCGTGGCATGCCAACAAGCACCATGGGCAGCACACTGGTCCCAAAAGAACCGTCGGGCACATGGCCTGTCAATCATCCGCCTTTAGGCAACAACACAAGACACAATACGGATCGATGTCAACTATGTGCTGCAACCATCGCGTATTGACTACACTATGAGAGGACCGACGTCAGGGTGGGGTGTGACTGCCAATCAACCTCCTTTGGACAACACAACAAAACGGACGAACTACCTTGGAATGTGATATACCATTATTTCCTTGCACAGCACACATCGGTTGGACACGTCGGGCATGGCCTGCCAGCATGGTCTTCTTTTTTGGGCGCACAACAACCCCAAGACGATCGACTATGACGTCGAGAATTGCCATGCCTCATCGCCCTTGGGGACAGCACACACGATTTACTACGTTGGGCATGGGCATGACTCATCGCCCTTGGGTAGCAACACGTCAGGATAAACGTCGGGCATTCTGCAATTCCATTTCCAATCACTCCTTATCATCGCTCCTTGGAAAGCATACCACGCCGGTTGGAGTCGCGTGGCACAATCATCTGCCCTTGGACCAGCACCCGATCGCAATTGCTTTGGGAATGTCATGCCCTCATCGCCTTGGATAGCACATCGAACCTGGAATACCGCGGTCGTGGCATGCATACACTCTCCCTTGTTCAGGACACCGCTTGAACTACGTCGGGCGTGGCATACCACTATTTGCCCTTGGGAACACATAGTTGGTAAGACTACGTCAGCCGTGAATGTTTGTCCAACCACTCCACCCTAGGACAGCACACACGATCATGACGATGATCGTGGTGTGGGCTACTCGCTTCACATGTCGCAACCTTGGTAAGCACATTTGATGGAACGACTTCGGTCCGTTACATGCCATCATCTCCCTTGGGTAGCACACACGGTCAGACGATGTCGGGCGTGGTATGTTGTCATCGCCCTTGGACACTACACACGATTGGACGCTGTTGGGTGTGGCATGCCCACATGAACCTTGTGCAGCACATCAGTCGAGAGACGTCATGCGTGGCATGCCATCATCGCTCTTGGGTAGCCCACACGATCAAACGATGTCGGGCGTGTCATGCCATCATAGCCTTGGGCAGCATACACAGTCGGACGACGTCAGTTGTGGCAATTTTTTTTTTCAACAGCCCTTGGACAGATACACGATCAGACGACATCGGAGTGGCCTGTATCACACGCCCCCTTGACTGACACCACGGTCGGAAGCTGTTGGGCATGGCGTGGTCTAATGGGCCCCTGGGCAGCACACTAGTATAAAACGTCGAGCGTGGCAGCATAATCCATCAACTCTTGGATATGCACACACGATCGTAGATGTCGACTTGACATTCCACCGATCACCTTGGACTACACACAGAAGAAACAACGTCCGGGGTGGGCCTCACCAATCGCCTTTGGACAATACACACCGAATGAACAAACATCGGATGTGCGTAATACCATCATCGCCCTTGGACAACACACCAAAACGTTTGGCTGACGTCGGGCGTGGCCGGCCAGCAATGGTTCTGAGGCAGACACCGGTCAACGACGACAAGCATGTGTGCATCATCGCCCATTGTATAGCACCACTGTCGTACTACGTCGGCATTTCATTCCATTCTCATGCCCTAGGAAAGGCATACCTTGTCCAACGGGTCTGCTTGGCATGTTACTCCATCCCCGCGACTTGGACAGCAGCATGGTCGGACAACTTCGAGCGTAGACATGCCATCATCTCCTTGGACAACAACACAAGATCATACTACTAACTACGTTCGGGCAAGCATGTTACATCCGCCTTGGGCAGCACACAGCGGTCGGCAAAGGGGGGGGGTGGACAACTGGCGTATGGCGTTGCATTCTCAGTTCCTTATGGCAGTACTCACGGTCAACCATGTGAGCGTGGCAATGCCCTCATCAATCGCCTTGGATACACATACGACTAGACTAAGTGCATTGCATTCCATCATCTCCCTTGTGCAGGACAGACGGTCGCATGACGTTGGGCGTGGAATGCCAATATTACCCCTTGGACAACATACTCCAGTCCATACCGACGTTGGCGTAACGGCATGTTTTTTTCTCGCCTTTGGATGCACACACACGATCGCGACGATGTTTGGGCGTCATATCGCCCACATGGACCTTGGCACACATCAAACAAACGACGTTGGGGCGTGACATACCATCCTCGCCCTTGGGAATCACACATCGCGTGGTGGCTGCCATAGATCGCCCCTTTAAGTATAACACACTGTCGTACTATTGCCGGGTGGCATTAGCGCCTTCATCCCCCTTGACAAGCATACACGATTGCCGCAACGCCAGGCATGGCATGTTATTATCTGCACCTTTGGACTGAAGCACTGACAGTCAGAGGACGTCGTGCATTTGGCATGCCCACATGGCCTAATGGGTAGCACACCGATTAAAATAAGTAACTCAGGCGATGCATGTCCTCATCGCCTTTCGATAGCACAGACAGTCGGACGACGTCGACATGACATGCCATCTTGGCGTTTGGAATACACACATGGAAGGACAACGTCAGGCGTGGCATGACATCATCGCCTTTGGAAAGAACACACGGTCGGACGACGTTGGGCGTGGAATGCCAACATGGTCCTTCAATAGCAAAACGTTGATAGGACGGCGGCTGGCATGCCATCCAAGCGGCCCCTTTTACAACAGCATACACAATCGTACAACATAGGCATGGCATGCCATCATTGCCCTTGAACACACACATGATCGTCATAACGTTAAGCCGGCATTCATCATCCGCCCTTGTATAGCATTCAGGTCGAACGCCTCTGGCGTGACATAGTTATCATCAACATCCGGCCCTTGGACAGTATTACAGATCGTACCCGTGGGCGTGCAATGCCTGCATGCCCTTGTGCGGCTACACGTAATCGTATAACGTCGAAATTTGGCCACTGCGCGATTCATCTCCTTAGGCAACCACATAGGTCGGCACAACCTTGGCATGAACATGCCATCCATCGCCTTGTGCAACCCAGGAGACCGAGTCAGACGAGTTGAGCGTAGCATCTATCTCACCCTTGGATAGCAAAAACGGACCGCATTACGTTGGGGCATGAACATTTTTCCTCATCCGCGTTTTGACAGACTACCTGTTAGAAGATGTGGGGCATGACATGCCTCCATTTATCCCTTGGGCAACACATACGGTCAAATGACTTCAGGCATGGAATGCTATCATCACCCTTACACAGTATACACGATTGGAATAATCTGCGTGCCCATGATTATCATTGGGGTTCTTATGGTTAGTCCACACGGTCGTGCACGATTCAAGCCTGACATGCCTGCATGGCCCTTGGAAAGCACACATTGTCTCACAACGTTGGGCGTGACATGAAAGCATTGCCCTTGGGCAACACACAAAACCAAAAAAATAAATCGGACCTCTTGGGCGTGGAATTTCAATGTCACATCACCACCTTGGGTACCAAACGGTCAACAATATATTGGGCATTGCCGTCCATCATTTTAACTTTAGAAAGCTTTACTGGTCGAATGACGTGGGGTTTGTACTGTTTATCATGCCGTGGGATAACACCTATCGAACCGTCGGGCTTGGCATGCCATTATTGACCCTTATAGTACACACTTGTATAATGGTTGGGAGTGGAAAAGAGCCATCATGACCATTACAAGCACACAGACAGACCAATATTGGTCGGCAGTGCACATGGCCCTCACCATTGGTCAGCACACACGGTTTGACGCATTGGGCGTGTGGCCATGCAATCATGCGCCTTGGACATCATACACAGTCCAACAACATCGGGCGTGCATGCATAACATTCCTGCCTTGGAATAAACCAAGATTGGGATGGACAGTAGGGCATGTTCATGCCATCATTTCCCTTCGACTGCATACAAAGGGTCAAACGACGTCAAGCATGGCATGCCATCATCTCCCTTGGACCAAACACACTGTCGGATGACATCAGGCGTGGCATGCCTTCATCGCCCTTAGCACACACAGCACTTTCGTACTAAGTCAGCATAGGCATGCACATCAACCGCTCTTTGCAGTAACACGGTCGAACAACATCAGGCATTAAATGCCAACATTGCCCTTGGATAGAGAAGACAGTCGGACGACTTTGTCGTGGCATGCCATCATGAGCCCTTGTGATGGCATAAGGATCGGACAACGTCAGGCGTGGACATGCCACCATCTCACTTCCGACCTAATACACGATCGGACCCAAGCACATCGGGTCTTGGCAGTTGTATCATCGCCCTGGACAACCACATGGTAAGCACGTGTCGAGCAATGTCATTCAACACAAAGCTTAGGGTGCAGCACACATGGTCCGTATAACTCGAGCCATGACACGATATCATCGCATTTGGGCAGCACACAAGGTCAGAATACGTTAGCGTGGCATGCCAAATGGCCCTTGGGAAGCACACACTGACGACGACGACTCTGCTTGGAAGGCCTTCATCATCTTTAGACAGCACACAAGGATGGACGACGTCAAGCATGACTTGCCAACATCACCATTGGACTGCACACACAGTCGGACGACGTCGGGAGTGCCTTCCCATCATCCCCCTTTTGAAGAACACACTGTCGGATGACGTCGGGTGTTAAATTGCATCATTGCCTTTGGGCAGCAAACTGATGTTTACACTAAACATACGTCGGGTGTGGCATGCCATCGATCAGCCTTGGAACCACAGACCGTCACGTCACGACATCGGGCTGGCATGTTCCATCCATCTCCCTTTGTACAACTCATAATGAACGAACGGGCGTGGCAAGTGCCCATCATCACTCTTGGACTGCATATCTGTTGGACGACATGGGCCGAGCATGCAGATAGGGCCCCTTGGGTAACACACACAGTCAGACGATGTTGGGTGTTACATGGCCAATCATCACTCAACTTGGGCTACACCACAGGTCGGCGACGTCAGGCGCGGCATGCTATCTTTTCCCCTGTACCCAAAAAACACTCAGACGCTCGTCGACGTGGCTGTCCATCATCCCGCCTTACGACACCCACAAGATCGGACTATGTCGTGCCGTGACAGGACAATCATCGCTTTTTGGAACAGCTACAGAGTCCACGATATCAACAAGCGTGGATGCCCATCTCCGCCTATGGAAATGAATTCACTATTGGCAAAAGTAGGATATGACTGCCATCATCGCTCTTTGGACACATAATAACAAGGCGGTCGAACGATGTTGTGCATTGCATTCAATCATCACCCTTGAGACAATAAAGATGGTTGAAACACAATCAGGTCGTCTGGGCAATGCATTCATTGCGCTTTGGACGACATAAATAAGGTCGGAGACATCAGGTGGTCATCATCATCGCCCTTGAGAGCACACGAAGTACACAACAACGGGCGCCGTGGCATGCCGTCTTCGCCATTGGGCAGCACACATCAAGAAAGATCTATTGTCTGGGTACCAATGTCATCAATCGACCTTAGGCAGGCACCAAGGTCATACAACTCGGCGACGTTTGCAATGGCCAATTATCGCTTTAGTAAGCATAACATGTTAGATGATGTCGGGCTGTGGCATGTTATCATCACCCTTGGGACACACACATGATCAGACAGACACAACGACATCAGGTTTGGCATACAATACCATCGCCCTTCAGCAACACACAAAGTTGGACGACCGTTGGGCATGGCATGACATCACCGCGATTAGTGGGCAACCCACAAAACAAACATTGTCGGGGGGAGCAATGGGTAGAGTTACTGAAGAGGAGGGGAGAGTGGGAGGTAAGGGGGGCGTGATCCTGGGCGTAAGTGGCGTCAGGCGTTCGAGTCTGTGCTCCTGGGGTTAGGATTTAGGGTGGGAAATATTTGCTTGGGCGTTCATGGGAGGCAGATGGGGGGAGTTCATAGAGCGGGATGTTGGAGGCGTTGGTTTTTGTGCGCGAGTGCCGCTGAGGGTCAGTTGCGGGGCGGGAGGGGGAAGAGGTGGGTGGTCAGTAGCCGTGAGAGGTGGGGCGTTGTAGCGGATATCGGGGTGGGGGGTTGTCGTTTGGGCTGTATAACTATTGGTTATGTTTGGAGTTTGGCTGTTGGTGGGGTTGGGAGTGACCTTAGCTCCACACCTTGCACTTACTTCTCCCCCTTTGTTTCTCCCTCCACCCCATCCCCTCCCCTCCCGTTCTTCTCTCTCCGTCCACGTTCGTGTCCGATTGTCAGGGCGAACTCCGCGCTCCTCCGCCTTTTAGCCAACAACGAAATTGCATAACCCCTCCAGTGCTCCCTCCCGTGGTCGCCTTCGGGGCTCCATGGTCTTCAGGTCCTTGGGCACAGGTCTATCCGAGTTGCCGGGACTCGTTTTAATGGTACGTTTACTCGGGTGCCTTCGTTGCCTGCTGGATCGACGTCTTCTAGGGCTTTTTTAGTTTGGGTTTCAGGGTTTGTTTTGCGCAGCGGGGCAGGTTGTGGGTGAGCTTGTCTATGTCAGGGGGGAGGTGGTTTCGTGTGTTTGGTCTAGTCAAGGGGTAGCAGTGCAGCTACTCTCTTATCCTATTAGTGGTAACTTGGTAGATAGTGTGGTGTGCCTGTATGGTTTGGGGACGGTCGACGAGTTTTGTAGAGATAGTTAGTGGGTTTAGTTTGATATAGCGGCTGAGCCAGGTGTTTGTTATGCGACGCGGCCGTACTATGGGAGAGCGATGATCGTGCTTATGGGGGGGAAGGCTAGGTGGTTTGGCTACGTAGGGCTTAGTGTGTGGGTCGGGGGCGTGGTGGGGATCAGTGGCTGTGGTGTGAGTCGTGTCTTGTGTGGATGTGTTAAGGGAAAAGGGGGGTTGTTAGGGGGTTTGACGTGACATGCCATCATCACCCTTGGGCAAGCACACATGGTCGTATACGACATCCAATCAGGCCTGGCATGCCATCATCACCCTTGGACAACAGACACGGTCTGATGACGTCAGGCGTGGCATGCCATCGTCGCCCTTCGACAGTATACACATGGTCGAATCACGTCAGGCGTGGCATGCCATCACCGCCCTTGGATAGCACACACGATCGAACAACGTTGTGTATGGCATGCCATCATCACCATTTGACTGCACACACGGTCGGACAATGTCATGCATTGTATGCATTTATCGCTCTTGGGAAGCATACACAATTGTAAAACGTTGGGCATTAAATACCATCATTGTTTTTGGAATGAACACATGGGCTGACTACTTCGGGCGTGCCATCCTGTAATCTCCCTTGGGCAGCACAAATGGTCTTATGACGATAGGCGTTACATGCCATCATTGCCATTGGGCATAATACACATTATAAAATGACGTTGAGCGTGGCATGCCATCATTTCCCTTGGATAGAACACAAGGTAAGACGACGTCAGGAGTGGCATGCAATTATCGCCCTTAGACTGCACACACGGTCGGACGACATCAGGCGTGGCAAGACATCATCCCTCTTGGGAAGCATACACGATCGAATGACGTCGGGCAATAACTTCCATCATTTCCCTTGGAAAGAACACATGGTCGGATGACGTCGAGCGTGGCATGCCATTATCGCCCTTGGACGACATACATAGTCGGACACATCGGGCGTGACATTTTTTCATCTCCCTTCGGCTAACACACGGTCACACAACATCGGGTGTGGCATATTAAAATCGACCTTGGGCAGCACACACGGTCGAATCACGTCGGGCATTAAATGCAATCATTGCCTTTGGACATCAAAATTGGTCGAACGACATCGGGTGTTAAATGTCATCTTTGCCCTTTGACAGCATAGACGATTAGACTACTTCGGTTGTGGCATGATATTATCGCTCTATGTCAGCACACACGGTCGGGTGACGGTATGTGTGGCATGCCTAAATAGCCCTTGTACAACACACACGGTTGCATGATATCGAGCGTGACATGCCATCACAACACTTATGAGCACACACGGTCGGACGACACCGGGCGTTACATGCCATCATCGCCCTTGGGCTTCACACAAGGTCAGACTACGACGGCGTGGCATGCCACAAGGCCCTTGGGCAGCACACACGGTCGGACGACGTCGAGCATGGCATGCCATCATTGCCCTTGGACGGCATACACAGGATCAGAGGACGTGAGGTGTGGCATGCCATCATCACCCTTGGACAACATACACGAATGGACGACATCGGGAGTGGCAGGTTATCATCGCTCTAAGACTTCACACACGATCAGACAACGTCGGGCATGGAATATTATCATCGTCCTTGGGTATCACACACGGTCGGATGACGTCGGGCGTTTAATGCAATCATTGCCCTGGTACATTATACACGGTCGGATGACGTCGGGTGTTAAATGTTATCTTTTCCCTTTGACAGCATACACGATTACACTACATCGGGTGTGGCATGATATCATGGACCTATGTCAGCACACATGGTCATATGACGGCATGTGTGGCATTAGTGCATGGACCATGGACAACACATACGGTTGCACTATGTCGTGCGTGGCATGCCATCATATCCCTTAGGCAGCACATACAGTCAGACATCGTCGGGATTAACATGCCATCATCGTCGTTGGGCTGCATATACGATTTGACGACATCGAGCGTGGCATGTGGATATGGCCGTTGGGAAGCAAACATAGTCGGACGATGTCAGGTGTTACATGTCATCATCGCACTTGGGTTGCACAAAAAGGTCGAACGACGTTGGGCGTGGAATGCTATCTTTCCCTAATAAAGCGCACAGTAAGACGACGTTGAGCATGGCATGTCATAATCACCCTTGGACAACACACACGATCGGATTATATTGGGTGTGGCATGACATCATCACCCTTGGAAAGAACACACGATCCGATGATATCGGGCGTGGCATGCCATCGTCGCCTTTGGAATGAACACACGGTCGAACAACATAGGGCATGGCAAGCCATCATTGCCCTTCCATAACATACATAGGGTCAAACAACATCGGGCATTGCATGCCATCATCACCCTTGGACAACACACACGGTCGAATGACTTTGAGCGTGCCATGCTATCGTTGCCATTGGACTCCACTCACGGTCAGACGGCATCGGGCGTGGCATGCTATCATCGCCCTTGGGCAGCATACACGGTCTAACAACATCGGGCTTGGCATGCTATGATCGCCCATGAGCAGCATACACGGTCGGACAATGTTGGGCTGTAAATCCGATCATTTTCCTTTAATAGAACACACGGTAAGACGATGTTGGGAGTGGCATGCCATCATCTCCCTTGGACAACATACACTATCGGATGTCGTTGAGCATCGCATGTTATCATCGCCCTTAGAGTGCACATATTCGGACAATGTCGGGCGTGCATGCTATCACCTCCCTTTGTCAAAAACATTGTCAGATGATGTCGGGCGTTTAATGCCATCTTTGCCCTTGGACAGCAAAAACGGTAAGACTACGTCGGGTGTGGCATGTTATCATCGCCCTTGGGCAGGATACACGGTCGAACAACGTTGGGCATGGCATGCCGTCATTGCCCTTGGAAAGCACACATGATCGGACGACATCAGGCGTGGCAATACCACATGGACCTTGGGCAGCACATCAGTCAAACGATTTCGGGCGTGACATGCCATCATCTCCCTTTGGCAGACCACACGGTCAAACGATGTTGGGTGTGGCATGCCATAATCACCCTTGGGCAGCATACACAGTCGGACGACATCGGGTGTGGCTTTCCATCACCGCCCTTGGTCAACATACACAATCAGACAACGTCGGGGTGGCATGTTATCATCGCCCTTGGACTGAACACACTATCGGACGATGTTGGGCGTGGCATGCACACATGGCCCACGGGCAGCACACTGGTCAGAAGACGTCGGGCGTGGCATGTCATCATCGCCCTTGGACAGCACACACAATCGGACGATGTCAACGTGGCATGCAACCATCGCGTATGGACTACACACACGAGAGGACGACGTCAGGTGTGGGATGCCATCATCTCCTTTGGACAACACACACGGACAAACGACATCGGATGTGGAATGCCATCATTGACCTTGGACAGCACACACGGTTGGACGAAGTCGGGCATGGCATGCCAGCATGGTCTTTGGGCAGCACACACGGTCAGACGACGTCGAGCATGGCATGCCATCATCGCCCTTGGACAGCACACACGATCGTACTACGTTGGGCATGACATGACATCATCGCCCTGGGGCAGCACACAGGGTCAGACGACGTCGGGCATGGCATTCCATCATCTCCCATGGAATGGATACATGGTCCAGAGAGGTCGGGCGTGGCATGCCATCATTGCCCTTGGACAGCACACACGATCGAACTACGTTGGGCATGGCATGCCCTCATCGCCTTTGATAGCACATACGACAGGACTACGTCGGGCGTGGCATGCCATCATCTCCCTTGTGAAGAACACACAGTTGAACTACATCGGGCGTGGCATGCCATCATTGCCCTTGGACAGCATACTCGGTCAGACAACGTCAGGCGTGGAATGTTGTCATCACCCTTGGACAGCACACACGATCGGACGATGTCGGGGTGTGGCATGCTCACATGGACCTTGGTCAGCACATAAAACGAACGACTTCGGGCGTGACATGCCATTATCACCCTTGGGAAGCACACACGGTTAGACGATGTCGGGTGTGGCATCCCATAATCGCCCTTGGGAAGCATGCACGGTCGAACGATGTCGGGTGTGGCATGCCATCATCGCCCTTGGATAGCATACACGATTGGACGACGTCAGGCATGGCATGTTATCATCGCCCTTGGACTGAACATACAATCGGAGGACATCGGGCATGTCATGCCCACATGGCCTATGGGCAGCACACCAGTAGGAATACGTCGGGCGTGGCATGTCGTCATCGCCTTTGGATAGCACACACGGTCGAACGACGTCGACCTGGTACGACATCATCTTCCTTGGACAGCACACACGGGCAGACGACGTCGGGCGTGGCATGCAAACATGGTCCTTCGGCAGCACATACGGTCGGACGACGTCGAGCGTGGCATGCCATCATCACCCCTGTACAGCATACACGATCGGACGACATAGGGCATGGCATGCCATCATTGCCCTTGAGCATCACACACGGTTGGACGACGCCGAGCGTGGCATGCCATTATCGCCCTTGGAAAGCATTCACAGTAGAGCTACGTTGGGCGTGGAATGTTATCATCACCCTTGGAAAGCACATATAGTCAGATGACGTTGGGTGTGGCATGCCATCATCGCAATTAGGCGGCACTCATGGTCGGAAAATGTCGGGCGTGACATTCCATCTTCGCACTTGGGCAGCACACACGATTGGACGACGTTGAGAGTGGCATGCTATCATCACCTTTGGACAGCATAGGCGGTCGAGCGACGTCGGGCATGGAATGCCATCATTGCCCTTGTACATCATACTCAGTCAGACGACGTTGGGCGTGGCATGTTTTCATCGCCCTTGGACAACACACACGATCGGACGACGTCGGGCGTGGCATGCCCACATGGACCTTGGGCAGCACATCAGTCGAACGACGTCGGGCGTGACATTCCATCATCGCTCTTGGGCAGCCCACACGGTCAGACGATGTCGGGCGTGGCATGCCATCATAGCCCTTGGGCAGCATACACAGTCGGACGACGTCGGGTGTGGCATTCTATTACTGCTCTTGGACAGAATACACGATTAGACGACATCGGGGTGGCATGTTATCATCGCCCTTTGACTGAACACACGGTCAGAAGATGTTGGGCATGGCATGTCCACAAGGCCCATGGGAAGCACACCAGTCAGAAAACATCGAGCGTGGCATGTCATCATCGCCTTTGGACAGCACAAACGATCGGATGATGTCAATGTGGCATGCCACCATCGCCTTTGGACTACAACACAGAAGGACGACGTCGGGTGTGGCATGCCATCATCGCCTTTGGACAACACACAAGGACAAAAGACATCGGATGTGGTATGCCATCATCTCCCTTAGACAGCACACACGGTTGGCCGACATCGGGCGTGGCATGCCAGCATGGTTTTTGGGAACACACGGTCAGACGACGATGAGCATGGTATGCCATCATCGCCCTTGGACAACACACACGGTCGGACGACGTTGGGCATGGCTCGCCATCATCGCCCTTTGAAAGCATACACTGTCCGACGAGGTCGGGCTTGGCATGTTATCATCGCACTTCGACAGCAGACATGGTCGGACAACGTTGAGCGTGACATGCCATCATCTCCCTTGGACAACACAGAAGATCGCACTACATCGGGCATAACATGTTATCATCGCCCTTGGTCAGCACACACGGTCGGACGACGTTGAGTGTGGCATGCTATAATCACCCTTGGATAGTATACACGGTCGATTGACGTTGGGCGGGGCATACTATAATTTCCTTTGGACAGAACACACTGTCAAACGATGTGGGGCATGACATGCCTGGATTTTCCTTGGGCAACACATACGGTTAAACGATGTCTGGCGTGGAATGCTATCATCGCCCTTAAACAACATCGCTCCTTGTTAGTACACAGTCGGACGATGTCAAGCCTGGCATGCCTGCATGGCCCTTGGACAACACACATGATCTCACAACGTTGGGCGTGGCATGCGAGCATTTCCCTTGGGCAGCACACACAATCGGACCCCGTCGGGCGTGGAATTCCATCATCGCCCTTGGGTAGCACACACGGTCGAACAACATTGGGCATTGCAAGCCATCATCTCCATTAGAAAGCATACATGGTCGAATGACGTCGGGTGTTGTATGTTATCATCGCCCTTGGATAGCACACACTATCGGACGACGTCGGGCTTGGCATGCCATTATTGCCCTTAAGTAGTACACAGTTGTACAACGTCGGGCGTGGCAGGCCATCATCACCATTGGAAAGCACACACAGACAAACATTGTCGGGCATGACATGCCATCATCACCTTTGGGCAGCACACACGGTTGGACGACATTGGCGTAGCATGCAATCATCGCCCTTGGACAGCATACACGGTCCGACAACATCGGGCGTGGCATGCCATCATTGCCTTTGGAATAAACACACGATCGGACAAAGTAACGCATGGAATTCCATAATTTCCATTAGACAGCATACACAGGATCAAACGACGTCAAGCGTGGTATGCCATCATCGCCCTAGGACCGCACACACTATTGGATGAGATCGGGCGTGGCATGCCATCATCGCCCTTGCACTACACACACGGTCGGACTACGTCGGGCATGGCATGCTATCATCGCCCTTGGGAAGCATACATGGTCAAACAACATCGGGCATTAAATTCCATCATTGCCCTTGGATAGAGCAGATGGTCGGACGACGTCGGTGTGGCATGCCATCATCGCCCTTTGATGGCATAAAAGGATCGGACAACGTCAGGCATGACATGCCATCATCTCCCTTGGACAGCATACACGGTAGGACGACATCGGGCGTGGCATGTTATCATCGCCCTTGGACAACACACATGGTTGCACGATGTCGAGCATGGCATGCCATCACAGCCTTAGGCAGCACACACGGTCGGATAACATCGAGCATGACATGATATCATCGCAATGACGTCGGGCGTAGCATGTTATCATCACCTTTGGACAGCATACAAGGATGGACGACGTCAAGAATGGCATGCCAACATCACCCTTAGAATGCACACATAGTCGGACAACGTCGGGCGTGCCATCCTATCTTTGCCCCTTGGAAGCACACACTGTCGGATGATGTCGGGTTTTTAATTCCATCGTTGCCTTTGGTAGCAAACATGGTCAGAATACGTCGGGTGTGGCAGGCCATCATCGACCTTGGAAAGCACAGACCGTCGTACGACATAGGGCGTGGCATGTAATCATCCGTTTGGAAAACATACATAGATGAACGACATTGAGTGTGGCATGCCATCATCACTCTTGGACTGCATATACGGTTGGACGACATGGGGCGAGGCATGCAGATAGGGCCCTTGGGCAACACACACAGTCAAACAACGTTGCGTGTAACATTCCATCATCGAACTTGGGTAGCACCCACGGTCGGCAACGTCAGGCATGGAATGCTATCTTTCCCTTGTACAACAAAAACACTCAAACGACGTCGTCGTGGCAGTCATCAATAGCCCATCGACAACACACAAGATCGGACTATTTCGGGGAAGTGGACATTCCATGGATCGCCCTTGGACAAACATACACAGTCCAACGAGGTGTCACGTGGAATGCCATCATCCGCCGTTGAATGAACTGCACGGATGGAAAACGTAAGGACATGACATGCCCATCATTGCCGCTGTGAGACATAACACGGTCGCACGACGCCGGGCATTGCATGCAATCATCGCCCTTGGACAGCACACATTGTCGAACAACATCGGGCGTGGCATGCCATCATTGCACTTGGACAGCATAAATAACGTCGGATAACGTCAGATGTGGCATACCATCATCGCCCTTGACAAGCACACACGGTCATACAACAACGGGCGTGGCCTGCCTTCTTCGCCATTGGGCAACACACAAAGAAAAACATTGTCAGGCGTTACATGCTATCATCGACCTTAGGCAGCACACACGGTCGTACAACATCGGGTGTTGCATGCCATTATCGCCATTGGAAAGCATACATGGTCCAGATAATGTCGGGCGTGGCATGTTATCATCGCCCTTCGACAACACACACAATCATACGACGTCCTGTTTGGCATACCATCATTGCCCTTGGGCAACACACACAGTCGGACGACGTTGGGCATGGCATGACATCATCGCGATTGGGAAACACACACAAACAAACATTGTCGGAGTATGCCATTAGCATCCTTGGGCATACCATGGTCGAAACGACATCGGGCGTGACATGCCATCAATCACCCTTGGACACATAAAACGTTCTGATGACAATCGCATACATGGCCATCATTGCCTTAGAATAAACACGAATCGTCAGATGAGGTAGGGGCATGTCTGCCATTATCGTCCTTCGTTAGTATTTATATGGTCGAGCAACGTCAAGCGTGGCATCCATCGTGCCCTGGATAGCACAGACGGTATGACACGTTGTGTGGCATGCATCATCGCCTTATGACTGCACACACGGTCGGACATTCCATGCGTGTAATGCTATTATCGGCTCTTGGCATCATACCCGGTTGTTATACGTTGGCTATTAAATAACATCTTGTCATTGGAATGAACACTGGGCTGAAAACATAAGGCTTGTATTCCATCATATCGCCCGTTGCGACATCATAACACATTGTCGAACTAAAAAACAACGATGTTGAGCGTGTCAAACTGTAATGCATCGCCTTTTGATAGCACACACGGTCAACGACTCAGGTGTGGCATGCCATCAGCAATCCCCTTGACTGCACAGACGGTCGAAAACATCGGGGTTGGTACAAGATAATCACCTCTATCTCTCTCTTGGGCAGCAACACGATTGAATGACGTCGGCATAATTCCTCATTGTCCTTATATAAAACACACGCAACGTACTCGCGCGTGGCAGCCATTATCTCTGGACGGGCAAAAAAAATACAATTAAACAAGGAAAGTCAAACACTCAGGCATGGCATATCAGCATCCTCCTTGGAACAAATACATCGGTAAGACTACATCGGCGTGCATGTTATCATCGCCTTAGGCTGCACACGCGTCAGACACGTCGGGGCCTTGGCAATATTAGCATATCATCGTCCTTGGCAGCACACACGGTCTGATGGGGCGTCGTGCGTTAAATGCAATCATTTCTCCTTGGAGCAACCTCAACGGTCAACGTGTCGAGTGTTATGTCATCTTGCCCTTGACAACATACATAATTAGACTATGAGACTACTTGGGGTGCATGATAATAACCTCTTATGTCAGCACACACAAACGGTCGGATGATACATGCGTGGCATGCCTGCATTGTCGTTGGGCAACACATACAGTTGCATGATGTCAAGCGTTACATGCCATCACAGCCCTTAAGCAGCACACACGGTTGGACGACGTCAAACGTTACATGCCATCATCGCCCTTGGGCTGCACACAAGGTGAGACTATGTCGGTGTGGCATGCCACATGGTCCTTGGGCAGCACATACTGTCGGAGATGTCGAGTTTGGAAGGCCATCATCACCTTTCGATAGCACAAAAGGAATGACTACTTCAGGCGTTCCATCCTGTAATCGCCCTTGGGCAGCACAAACGATCTTATAATGATGGGAATTACATGCCATCATTGCCCTTTGGCATCATACACTTTATCAAACGATGTCGGGCGTGGCAAGACATCATCGCTCTTGGGCAGCATACATGATCGACTGACGTTGGGAAATAAATTCCATCATTGCCCTTGGAAAGAACACATGGTCGGATGACGTCGAGCGTGGCATGCCATGAACTCCCTTGGACAGCATACACGGTCGGACGACATCGGGCATGGCATATTTTCATCTCCCTTCGGCTAACACACTGTCACACAACATCGGGTGTGGCATATTAATTGGTCCTTTGGCATTACAACAACTACGGTCGGATGACGTTGGTGAGTTAAATGCATCATTCCTTGGACATCATACACCTAAAAGACGGAAAACGACAACATCGGTGTTAATTCACTTTTCCCTTTCAAGCACACAACAGCACCCATTAGACTTAATTCGGTTGTGGCATGATATCAAACATCGCTCTATGTCGCACACACAGTCGTATAACGATATGGTGACATGCCTAAATGGCCCGTGGAAAACCCCCAAGGGTTGCATGATAATCGAGCGATACCTGCCATCACAACACTTATAGGCAGGTCGCACATAACTGTCGGACGACACGGGCGTTACATGCAATCATCACACTGGGCTTACACATGTCAGACTACGAGTGGTGTGGTCATGCCATAAGGCCCTTGGGCAGCACACAACCCGTCGGATGACGTCGAGGCTGGCATGCCTCATCGCCCTTGCGGACGGCACATCGCACTCAGGATCAGGCGCCGTGATGTTGGCATGGCCATCATCGCCCTGACAACATACAACACGTTGGACACACAGGGAGTGGCAGGTTATCATCGCTCTAGGTCTGCACACACGGTAAGACAACGTCAGGCATGGACTATTATCATCGTCCTTGGTTATCAAACATGGTTGGATGACGTCGCGGCGGTTAAGATGTCTATCATGACCTTCCTACATACATCATAACAATCCCGGTCGACGACGCGGGTGTTAAATTGTCTCTTTTCCTCCCTTGACAGCATACACGATTAGACCATCGGGTGTGGCATATGATCATTGGCTATGTCAGCACACAAGTTCGCATGACAGCATGTATGCATGCCACCTGGAACCTTGGACAACACACACGGTTGCACAATGTCATTCGTGACATGCTCATATCCCGTAACAGCATACACGGTAACACGTAGGGCGTTACATGCATCATCGCCCGTTTGGGCTGCACAAGTCAGCTATACGTCGACGGCATCCACATGGTCCATGGGTAGTCACATACGGACGGGTCGGAAGACGTGGGCTTGGAAGTCATCATCACCTTGGACAGCACTACAAGGACGGACTACTTCGGCGGCGCATGTCTCTCGCCCTGTACCTTACTTCCCACACGATTGACGACTTTGGGACGTGCCATCCCTCATCACGCCTTGGGCGCACAGCCTGTCTATGACACGATCTCTACTTCCACATCATTCCCTTGGGCAGCCAATGGCCTACTACGTCTGGCGTGGGCATGATGCCATCAGCCCCCTTGACACATAGACGTTTAAGACATGGGCTCTGGAATGTGATCATCCATTTTGAGAAGCATACATGGACAAACGACGTCGAGCATAGCAATCCTTGATCTTGCCCTTTTGGACACATATACGATGTGATGCAGTCGAGTGTGGCATGCGGATATGGCCCTGGGGTAGCAAACATAAGTCGGACGATGTCGGGTGATTACATGCCAATCCTCCATCGCACATTGGGTAGGCATAAAAGGTCGAACGATGTTGGGCGTGGAATGTTATCTTTCCCTAAGAAAGCGTCAGTAGTCAGACCGTTGATCATGTCATGTGCATCATCACCCCTTGGACAGCACACACAATCGGATTATATGGGTTGCATCATCATCGACCGTGGACAGCTTACACATGTGCGCGACAATGCGGACGTGGCATGCATCATCGCCTTGGAATGAACACACAGTCGAACAACGTAGGGCAATTGCATGCCATCATTTCCCTCAATACATGCACACCACGGTCGGATGACATCGCGCATTATGGGCATGACAATCATCGCCGTTTTGTGGACTCCACATCACGGTTGGAGCGACGTCGGTGCGTGGCATGCACATCCGCCCTTGGGAGAATACAGAGTTGAACTTCATATCGGCGTGCATGCTACTATCATCGCCCTTGGCAGATACACGAGCGATACACAACGTCGGGTGTTAAAATCCCATCATTTTTCCTTTGATAGAACACACGGTCAGACGATGTTGTGAGTGCTATGCCATCATCGCCCTTGGACAACTCAATATCGTGAATGTCGTCAACAGTGCATGTTATTATCGCCCTAGTGTCACGGTCGCCACTGGCGGGCCGTGCATCGATACTCCCTTTTGTCACCGGCACTACATTGTCAGATGATGGTCGGGCGTCTTAATGCAATCATTTCCCTTGACACAACAGACTCGGACTACGTCGGGTGTGGCATGTTATCATCACCCTTGGGCAGGATAAATGGTCTAACGATTTGTCGCGGGTCATTCCATCATTTCCCTTGTTAACGCGCTACCAGTAAGAGACGAAATCGGCGTTGCTTTTGGGGTCAGCGCCTAGAAAGCACCACGATCAGACGACAGACGACATCGGCGTGGCATACCACATGGACCTTGGGTAGCACATCAGTCAGAATGATATCGGGTTGTGACCTACCCATCATCGCCCTTGGTAGACCACACTGTCGACGATGTCGGGCGTGGCATGCCATAAATCACCCTGTGCAGCAGACACAGTCGACAGATTGGGTGTGGTCTGCTTCATCCCGCCCTTGGTCAGCATACCAATCACAACGTCGGGTGGCTCACTACACCATGTTAGGCCTATGACAGACACTAGATTCTAGAGACACGCTTGTGAAAGTAAGTGTTGCGAATAGTATTTTTGGGGACCATTCAAGGTAGCCATGTTTTTACTTTTAGCTACACTTCATATAGGGCATCATTTCAAAAGTATACTCTTTTATGTATAACTACACTTAAATAAAGTGTTGCTACAATATGATATACTTGCCAACAACTATTAACATAGATAGCACACTTTAAAAATGTCCTATTAATTTTTCATAGTAACAATACATTAGAAGTTGGATTTAAAGTTTCATCACTAAAAGTTTCCACTTAAAAATTTCCCTCCAAATATTTTAAGTCTCCCTCCCATTTATTGGCCAAAAATACAATTCATAAAACATTAATTTAATAAAATACCTATGAACATTTGTTAGAAAAACAAGTTCTCTCTCTCTCAAGACCTCGCAACTGATACTTGAACAACTAGGAACTAACAAAAAAAAAAAAGAAGAAGTCAAAAAATTAGGTCTTGCAGGTCTAGAAGGTGATTTTAGCAAGAATAAAGGTTGTCCCAATTATTATCTATGTAGTCCTTCATCTTTTTGTGCTTCGTGTTTTTGCGATTCCTTGATTTTTTGTTTTATGATTTGGATATATAGATGTATATCTACGTGCTGTATTTTAGAGAACTAATATAATGGATTTTTATTCTTTCAGATTTGTATTTTGGAGGATTTTGTGCTTAATAAATCCATGGATTTTATGGTTGAGGTCGTCCTTGCATATGTATATGCATATTATCACTGTATTCTCTCTGTAGGGTTATTCTGTATTAGTGTTTTAATGTCTTGTTCAGGTTCTTGTAATTACTAACTAATTTACTTGATATGCTAAAAACATCATATCAATTTGTTTAGATACCTAATACTTGTCGAGATTTATATCTCTTTAAACTTAAGACCCCTAATACCTGAAAGACAATCTTTTTTGGTCTATTGATATAAGATATGCTTATGAACAGCTTTTGAAGAGCATAATTTATTAATCTTACTTGGGCATGTCACTGTGCTTGGCAGGAATCAAACTTATTCTTTAATAATAAAGTATCATTACCTTTTAGTGTTTGGCTGTTATGTCTGTTATTTTTTTAAACAAAACCAATGTTATATCCTTGTGCTATTCTTCGAACAGAGGTTAGTGGTATAATTAATGTAATGATAAAAGAAGGGACTACTCTTTGTGAGAGACACGAGTATGTCTCCTCTAAGATGAAAAAGTCCTGCTCAGATACAACAGAACGGATTAAGGTTGTCGCCTTGTTTCTTCCGCAAAAGGTTTAAGATTGTGCTCATGCTGCACTAGCTGCTATTGGGCTTCTTCTGCCAGATATTCTAATATGGGCTATGCAAAAGGTCATCCGCTTGGTTTGTGCTCTAGTAATACCTAAAGCCATTTGGTTTCTCCTTAAATCACCTTCGCATGCTTTAATCTAACACTCTCATTTTGGAGACTACCCAGTTTGATATTATAATTTTTATTATATCATACAATATATCCGGAGATCCTGCCTTATTATTCTCAAAAAAAAGCATCTGGATGTAATTGGCGCTATTTCTTTAAATTACCATCTCGGGTATTTTAGCTTTCCACTATTTCCCAATAAAGAATATGATTAGATTAGGGCATACTTTCAGTAACTGTGTTATTATGAAGTTTTAGCTTATGGCTTTTTTAAAATTCAATCTTCTAATTTGGCTTCAAGGGGATAATTGACAAGTTGCTAATTTATAACGAATTCAGTGGGAACAACATTTGTTTAGCAGTGTTCGGAATTGTCTGGAATCATGATATGATCATATTGATGATTTGGCTTTAAGTGTTTATTTGAGTTGGAAAGCATGCCATGGGAAGTAATGAACTTTGAAGGGATTTTTCATAAATTGGGAGTTATTTTTTTTCCGTGCAGTAAATAACTAGACATAAATTGATGGATGATCAGGGCAATGCGTAAATCACGTGTATATATGCTTTACTTGATGGGGCTGAAAATATTTTTTTCGTTTGGAAGTAAAGGTGGAATACTTTTCTAAATTACCATTCCTATCTCGTGAGGTTGGTGGATAGCTCCCTATAATTTATCAGGTGAGTAAATCTTCAGTTTACACGCGACTTTTGCACATTCTACCAGTCAGAATCATTTTCGTTCAACATGCGCATATTGTTTTGTTAGTTAACATCTCCATAAATTTTCGTGTACTTAAATATTAGTATCTTACTTTCACTGTTTGGGTTAGGGGAAAGCTACATGTGTTATTGTTAATACAAAAAGATATTCCTCTAGGTCCCAGAGGACGTTTGGATACGCTTAATATTGGATTCAAAAAAGGTTCTGTCCCACACGTATCATTTTTCATTAAAGTTGAAAAAAAAAAAAAAAGAAAAAAAAAGAGGAAATATGACTTTTTCTAACTTCCTTGATCGCACTATTAGATTTTTGTGTAACTGTCTTTGAATCAATTTTGGGGGCTGGTTTAACACAAGAAGAACTAGAATTAGACCTTTAACTTGCATCTGACGTAGGGTTAATGTAGCACGGAAGATGTTTATTAACCAAGGACGCCACTTCCGACGTATATTTTGTCTTTGTTTTTGTCTTCAGTCACAATGAAATGGCAGCACTAGCACCACATTCCCAATGAAAGCCACAATCTACGTTGGGGAGGGTAATGTACGTCAACCTTACACTAATTGGTGGTTGCACAATTCTATAACTTAATCATGTATATATGTAATGAAGATCCTCCTTTACTTCGGAAGCTCTGAATCGTATATCTAGAATTGGCGCTAATGCCATTATTTTTGAGGATAAAAAGGTCTATCCTTCATGAAAATACGATAACTAATAATAAAAGATCTTAGTTCGACTTCTAGTTCTCTAAACAGAAATGTTTTCAAACATGTTATCATTCACGTATAAACAGGTAAAAAACCTTATTGACCTCTTCGACAACCACATTGCAGCAATCATGATCAACACTAATTTAATCTGTCATAGTGGGTTTCTCATCGGATAACTACAATTTGCTTGTACTCTCTATTATAGTAGTCTGGCTACAGGTAGGTAGCATGTGGATCATCATTGTATCTGATCTTCTTTAACTTGCCTTTTTGATTTTTCTTGTATGCCTGTCCGAGGATTTAAAATTCAATAAGTAAATTGTACCTGATTTTTGGTTGTCAGGCAGATGCTACGCTATGGCATGGTGCTCCCAGAATTTTGTGAAGTTGATATAACGGTCAAGGTCATTAATTCTGTTGTTTCTGAAAACATGCAAAGTTAACAATGCGATATTGTTTCTATTTTTTTGTGTTTGGTTGTTTCTATTTTATAGTCTTTGAAACTAACTAGAAGTGTGCAACTTATTAGCCTTTATTTGTGGTAGTTTTCCATCTTTGGTATTGAGATCATGATTCTGTCTTTTTTCCTAATAATGTCGTAACACTTATACTGGTAGATTAATTTGAACTAATAGTTTAAAAAGATATGTAATGTATATGTCAACTTGTGTCCTTTATGAAAGTTTGGAATTTTCTGACATTTCGAGGACATTAACAGTCTATTTGTTCTTCAAATGAGGTAGTTTAAATAATTGCATGTGACTTATGCTTAACAATGTAATTATGAAGATTGAATAATTGAGTTCATTTCTATACCGTGTGAAACTAGGCATAGTATTTGAATTCTTTGGAGTAAAAGATTGTATAGCTACGAGTGCCACTGGAGGTGAAGATCTTTTCTAGTTTCTTGTGTTGGGACATCGCAAGTTGTTTGATTGTCGGTTCTTCTACTGCTGACATATTTTTGTTTCCCATTTCTCTCAATGTTTTGCTACTTGTCCTTCATATTTGAAATTCTCATTGTGCTCGTGCTCTTCTTTTCTCCTACATCTATGTTTGCACAATTACACCATGGAAACATCTCTTCATTCATCAATTGTGGTGTGAATGGAGTGTTATTTTTGGACTCGTGACATAAAAATATGTAATTCTCTGTGTAGTATGCTTGTATATGATGAATTGTCATTCCATGATTTAAGATCACTTTATGACCCATATTAGTGCTATGAAACAACAATTTTGAATCATTTAGTATTTGGAACTAGTTTAGCATTAAGTAATCTGTGAGATAGCAGAAAGAACGTTATGAACTTCACATTTTTTTGTGGCATACGAGGATTGGGCTTTGGATTGTTGCATACCGCCCCCTGAGGCCCGGGGTTTATTGGTTGGAAAGGAAAGGCCGTTTTTTTTTAAACTATAGTACATAGTATATAAGATGATGCTAAGAGAATCATCCTACCGCTCCTATGTATGTTCTCTTCATTCTAGCCAACTAATCCAAGGTTTTGCTCCTTCACAAACCTTTTGGTGATAATATGGTTGTGAAAGAGGAGTTGTAGTCTTGTGAATTTTTTTTTGGAGATTTGAAGAGTTTGAGATTCTTCCCTAAATTTTTGTAATATATTTTGAGAAATTTATAAATGATTTTTCATTCATTTCTTTAATTTCTGTTTCGGACTTGGTTGCTTTATTGGTAAAGCGAAACTTAAATTAAGAAACAGTAGTTTTGCCAACTGGTTAGGTCGAGTTGAAACAAGTCGAACCATTAGAAGGGATGTGCTAGACAATACCGAGAGCCGGAGCACGGCAAGGTTCATGAGTTTTAAAAACTTAACAATACTAAGACTGGCAATTTGATTCACACATGAAATATTAGAGGATGTTTGGTTTCTTTGTGAGAAGTTCTCAGCGTATACGGGTGTTCATACATTCTCGCAGCCTTTAGATTTGAGTTTTGCAGACTGAAGCAACATTATCAATGAAATATGGGACTAATTCCAATTGTTCATGGCAGTAACTCAGAAGTATTGTTCTCTACTACGAGTTATCATCTGTTTATAGAATACTTGTTGGCAATATTTATATGTATCGAATACAACTTTTATCTTTAATAAAGATTCTTCATGAAAGGTCAAGGGCTGTATGGAGTTAGCATTCGTACGCATGTGAATGTATACCCAGAACTGAAATAGCTGATGTCCACTAAAAACATGGCAATTATTTGAAATGTTTGTAGTATATACTTTTAAAGTATAATGTGAAAGTGTAAAAACATGATTTGAATATAAACAATAGGAGTAATGAAGTTACTCTATCCAAGAAGTCTTGAATTTTTTTAGTATTTCGGTTGTGTCATTTATTTTGTCTTTTGTAACATGAATAATTTGTGAGCAAGCCTACGCCAACTTTCTATCATTTTTTACTTATAATTTTTTTCCATTTCGATGCAGGGACGTGTGCTTTAAATAAAAAGCTTTCGTGTGGTAGATCTTCCACACAGCTAACGACGACCCTATTCAAGTTGTAAGACCCAGTATAGGTGAGCTTCCATTTCAACATTTTTGGGGCGGCTAGTCTAAAGGACCAGATCGTGTATTACATATGTCATTATATTCAGGGAACTAGACTTCTAAGTTCGTGTGAGATTGGCATCAATAAAAATGAGAATTATGGAATTCACAGTAATTGTGAATATGATTGATACAAAATAAGTTGTACAGTGAGTTTGGACATTCACTATAGTTCGATGGGCCGTAACGCTCCTTGGACGACTACTGCACTGGAAATCCTCAATATAAAGCGTCATGAGAAGGAAATTGATTCTACCAGTTTTGATGATGTCCTAATTGATCATTTCTTTAGAGCTTGACCCACAAAGGGTCTGGTCTTTGTTAGGGCAGTGCCTTGATGATCATCCGAATTAAACGAGTAGTGGTGAATGTCAAAAGAAAAAGGAATTTAATAATTATTTGCCTTCTTCTCACTATCTGATATTGTTTCCTTCTTAATGGTTGAGGGTGGGTGGTGGATTTGTTAGTTTCTAAAACATTGATTTTGGGCCTGTTAACTTTTCTGTTACATCATTTTAAAACTAGTGGAATGAGCTGATGTCCACGTGTATATATTTGATCACTTTCTTATTATTGTTTGTTAAATAAAAGATTTGTGATTATATATTGAACATATGCAATTAAAATAGTTAATGTGGTGGGTCTAATGTGAAGTTACACTTTATACGGGGTGTGCGTTAGAGAGATATAAAGTACAATTTATAAGTGTTTCTTCTTCTAGAATGTACACTTTATAAATGTTGCCATAGCTTACTCAATAAAAGGCACACTTGTTAAGTGTGACCCATAGATCTGAAAACGCAACGCTTTTAAGTGTCGTCTAACAAAAATAGGTGTTGCTAATGCACGTCTTCAAAGCGTTCCCTTATACCTATTTGGGCTACCGCTTATAGTGTTAGCCAAAGGGGGGCAACATGGAAAAATGTTGGGCCTATGTCAAGGTTATGTTTCTTGTGGCAGCCCATAAAAAGTTTTGCTAATGTCCAAAAAGTTAGCCTTTTATCAAAGGCCACACTTTTTGGGCGAAGTTTAGCTACACTATTGGTGGTTTTTTAGGCCAAAATGTGGAGTGCATGTTATCACATCGCCCTTGGACTTAACACACTGTCAGACGATGTTGTGCGTGGCATGCCAACATGGTCCATGGGAAGCACACTGGTCAGAAGACGTCAGGTGTGGCATGTCATCATCGCCTTTGGATAACACAGACAATCGAACGATGTCAACGTGGCATGCAACCATCACGTATGGACTACACACAAGAGAGGATGACGCCAGGTGTGGCATGCCATCATCTACTTTGGACAACACACACAGAAGAACGACATCGGATGTAAAATGCCATCATTGACCTTGTACAGGTCACACAACGTTGACGACGTCGGGCAGTGCATGCCAGGATGTCTTTGGGCTTGCACCGGAAACAAACACTTTCCGCACGACTCGAGCCCGGCAATGCCATCATCGCCCTTGGACGCACAACGATCGTACTGTCTACGTTTAGTCATGGAATGACACTCATCACCCTGGGGTCCACAACACGGTCTACGACGTCGGCCAAGGCATTCCATCATCTCCGCTTGGAAAGGATCACACGGTCCGAGAGGTCGGGCGGTGGCATGCCCTCATCTCCTTGGATAGCACATCGACCAGACTAATTCGGCGGTGGCATCCATCATCTCCTTGTGGCAGGACCACAGGGCACGTTTGAACTACATCGGGGGTGTGGCATGCCATCATTTCCTTGGACAGCAGACTCGTAAACAAACGTCAGGCGTGGAATGTTGTAATCACCCTTGGACAGCACACACGATCGACGATGTCATGGTGTGGCTGCCTCACATGGACCTTGATCAGCACATCAAACAAACGACTTCCGGGCGTGACATGCCATCATCGCCCTTGGGAAGCCACAACACACGGTTAGATAGATCGTTTGTAGGGTGGTGTGGCAATCCCATATCGCCCTTGGCAACCGGCACGGAGTCGGAAGACGATGGCGGTTTTGGCATTACACTCTCGCCCCTTCGGAAACATACACGATTAGATGTCGTCAGGCGTAGCATTTATCATCGGCCTTGGACTGAACAGACAATCGGAGGACATCGGGCATGGCTGCCCACATTCCTATGGGCAACACAACCCAGTAGGATATGTCGAGCGTGGCGATTTAGTCATCGCCTTTGGATAGAACACATGGTAGAAACATCAATCAGCTGGTACGACATCAATCTACCCCTTGGGACACACAAACGGCGAGACGACGTCGGGCGTCGCATGGCAAACATGTCTTCGGTAGCACTACGTCGGACGACTCGAGCGTGGCAGCCATCATCACCCGACCCCTATACAACATACCGGATTGGACAACCTATGGCATGTCTGCCATATTGCTCCTTGACAGCACACAAAGGGTGACGACACCGAGCGTGGCACAACATTATCGCCCTTGGAAAGCATTCATGGTAGAACAACATTGGGTGTGGAAGGTTATCATCACCCTTGGAAAGCACAAACGATCGGAGCACATCATGCGTGGCATGCCCACATGGCCCTGTGGCAGCACACACAGTCGGATGACGTCGAGTGTGGCATGACATCATCGCAATTAGGGGGCACTCATGGATGGAAAATGTCGGGCGTGACATGCATCTCGCACTTTTGGGCACACACAACGATTGGACGTCGGTGTTGAGACACGGTCATGCTATCATCACCTTGACAGCATACACGTCGAGCGACGTCGTCTTGAATGCCTCATTTTCCGTTTTACACATACTCATCAACGACGTCGGGCGGGCATGTTGTCATAGCCCTTGGCACACACACTATCGATGACGTCAGAGCATGGCATGTCCCACATGTACATTGCGCTCAGCACATCCTCAACGACGTCGGGCGTGACATGCCAGCATCGCTCTTGGGAAGCCCACACCGGTCAGACATGTCAGGCGTGCATGCCATCGATAGCCCTTCGCATCATACACGTCGTACGACCCAAGCGCGGGGGTGTGGGGCATTCTATCACTTACGCTTGGCAAATACACGATTGAACATTGTCGGGAAGCATGTTATCATCGCCCTTGGACTTACTCACATCAAAATTTTGGGCTGGCTTCCACACGGCCTCATGGTAGCACACCAGTCAAAAAAAGAAAACATCGAACTGGCATGTCATCAATCTCGCCCTTTTGGGAAGCACACACATCGGGTGATATCGACGGCATGCCACCATCGGCCTTTGGACTACACAACACAACGAAGTACGGATCGGGTGTGGCATGCATCTCGCCTTTGAACATACCCACACGAACTACATCGATGTGGTATGCCATCATTTCCCTTGGACACCACACACATCGGACGCAGGTCTGATTACCTTCGGCATGGCATCTATCATCGCCCTTTAAAAGCATAACACTTCCGGACGAGGTCGGCATGACAGGTATATCCGCACTTGACAACAGAAAATATCGACTCATCGGGCATAGCACGTTATCATCGCCCTTGGGCAGCACACACGGTCGGACGTCGTCTTGCATTGCATGCCATCAGGTTCCTTCGGCAGTACTCACGGTAAGACGATGTTGTGTGTTGCATGCCCTCATCGCCTTGGACAACACATATGACCAAATTATGTCGGGCATGGCATGCCATCATCTCCCTTATGTAGGACACACGATCGAATGACGTTTGGCCTGGAATGCCATCATTGCCCTTGGAAAACATACTCGGCCAGACGACATCGGGCGTAGCATGTTTTCATCGCCTTTGGATAGCACACACGATCGGACAATGTCGGGGCGTCGCATTCCCACATGGACCTTGGGCAGCATATCAACCGAACGACGTCGGGTGTGACATGTCATCATCATCCTTGGGAAGCACACAGTCATAAAATGTCGGGTGTGGCATGCTATTATCGCCCTTGGACAACATACACGATTGGACGACGTCGGGCATGGCATGTTATTATCGCCCTTGGACTAAACACACGGTCAGAGGACGTCGGGATAGCATGACCACATGGCCTATGGGTAGCACACCTGTAAGAAGAAGTCAGGTGATGCATGTCATCATCGCCTTTGGATAGCACACACAGTCGGACGACGTGGATGTGACATGCCATCATCGCCTTTGGAATACACACATGGAAGGACAATGTCAGTCGTGGCATGACATCATCGCCTTGGGACAGCACACACTGTCCAACGACGTCGGGCGTGGCATGCCAATATGGTCCTTTAACAGCACACATGGTCAGACGACGTCGAGCGTTGCATGCCATCATCGCCCTTGTACAGCACACACGATCCGACTACATAGGGCATGGCATGCCATCATTGACCTTGAGCAGCCTACATGGTCGGAAGACGTTAAGCGTGGCATGCCATCATCTTCCTTTGAAAGCATTGACGGTCGAACAACGCTGGTGTGGCATGTTATCATCGCCCTTGGACAGCACATATGATCGGACCACGTCAGGAGTGGCATGCTCGCATGGCCCTTGGGCAGCACACACGTTCGGATGACATCGGGTGTGGCATGCCATCATTTTTATTAGGCAGCACACACAGTCGGACGACGTTGAGTGTGGCATGCTATCATCACCCTTGGGCAGCACACACTATAAGATGAGATCCGGCGTGGCATGCCATCATCTCCCTTCCACTACACACACGTTCGGACTAAGTCGGGCATGGCATGCTATCGTCGCCCTTGGGATGCATACACGGTCGAATAACATTGGGCATTAAATGCCATCATTGCCCTTGGATAGAGGAGATTGTCGGAAGACGTCGGAGTTGGCCCCCATGCCATTCATCCCCCCTTTCATGGGCATAAAAAGGATCGGCCGATGTCAGGGAGTGACATGCCATCATCTCTCTTGGGAAAATCATTATTCTTACGGTCTTTAGTTAGGACGAATCGAACGTGGCATGTTATCATCGCCCTTGCGACAACAACACATGGTTGCACGATGTGAGCATGGAATGCAGCATACAGACTCTTAAGGCCAGCCCACTTGACGGTAGATAACGTCGAGCATAACATGATATCATCGCATTTGGGTAGCACACAAGGTCAGACTACGTAGGTGTGGCATGCCAAATGGCCCTTTGGCAGCACACACTCCGAGAGACATCGTGCTAGGAAGGCCATCATCACCTTTGGACAGCACATAAGGATGTACGACGTCAAGCACGGCATGCCAACATCACTGTTAGAATGCACACAAAGTCAGACGATGTCGGGCGTGCCATCCCATCATTGCCCTTTTGAGGCGCACATTGTCGGATGACGTTGGGTTTTAAATTCCATCATTGCCTTTGGGAAGCAAACATGGTCAGACTACGTCGGGTGTGGCATGCCATCATGGACCTTGGAAAGCACAGACTGCCGTACGACATCGGGTGTGTCATGTAATCATCCCTTTGGACAACATACATAGATGAACGACAATGAGTGTGGCATGCCATCATCACTCTTGGACAACATATACGGTTGGACGACATGGGACGAGGCATGCCGATAGGGCCCTTGGGCAACACATACAGTCAGACGATGTTGGGTGTTACATGCCATCATCGCACTTGGGTAGCACCCACGGTCGGCGACGTCAGGCATGGCATGCTATCTTCCCCTGTACAACAAAAACACTCAGACGACGTGGAGCATGGCATGTCATCATCTCCCTTCGACAAGTCACAAGATCAGACTATGTGGGGTGTGATATGCCATCATCACCCTTGGACATCATACATAATCCAAGGATGTCAGGCATGGAATGCCATCTTCGCCTTTGGAATGAACTCATGGCTGGACAACGTAGGACATGACATGCCATCATCGGCCTTTGACAACATACACAGGGTCGAACTACGTCGGGCGTTGCATGCAATAATCGCCCTTGGACAGTACACATGGTCGAAAAAAATTAGGTGTGGCATGCCATCATTGCGCTTGGACAACATAAATAGGGTCGGACGACGTCAGGTGTGGCATACCATCATCGCCCTTGAGAAGCACACACGGTTAGACAACAACAGGCGTGGCATGCCATCTTCGCCATTGGGAAACACACAATGAAAAACATTGTCGGGCGTGACATGCCATTATCGACCTTATGCAGCACTCATGATCAGATAACAGCGGGCGTTGCATTCTATTATCACCATTTGAAAACATACATGGTCATATGATGTCGGGCTTGGCATGTTATCATTGCCCTTGGACAACACACACGATCAGATGACGTCGGATTTGGATTTTTGTTATACCATCATCGACCTTGGAAAACACACACAGGCGGGACGGACTTGGGCATGCATCACATCATCGCCATTAGGCAACACCACACAGACAAAAATTGGTGGGGGTGACATGCCATCATCACCCTTGGGAAAGCACACATGGTGGACTGACATCTGGCGTGGCAGCCATAATCTGCATTCGATAGTATACACATGGTCGAACAAGTCGAGACGGGCATTGCCATCATCGCCCTTGGATAGCACCACACCGGTCGGAACCGTCGGGTAGGTGTGGCATGCCATCACGCCTTTTCACTGAACACAAACCGGTCGGACGATCTCAGGCGTGGGTATGCTATATCGCTCTTGGTCTGCCATACACAGTTGTAAAATGTTAGGCATCGAAATACCAATCATGTCTTGGTAATGAACACATTAGCTGATGACATATAGGGCCATGGTATTCCATCATCGCCTTCGACAACATACATATTGTCGAACGAGGTTGATCGTGGAATGCAATCATCCCCTTGGGTAGAACACATGGTCGGATGACGTCAAGTGTGGCATGCGATCATCACTCTTGTACTACACACACGATCGGAAAACATCGGGGTTGGCAAGATATCATCGCTATTGGGCAGCATACACGATTGAATGACGTCGGGCATTAATTTCCATCATTTCCCTTGGATAGAACATACGGTCGGATGATCGGGCGTGGCATACCATCATCGCCCTTGGACAAACTAAAGGTCAAACGTCAGCGAGCGTGCATCGATTATCAATCGCCGTCTGGGGCTGGACATGCGGTCAGAAAACGTCGGGCGTGGCTATTATCATAGTCCTTTGGCACACACCCAGGTTTTGGATTATATTAGGGCGTTAATTCAAACATTTCCCTTGGACAACCCATACACCCCTGACAGACCACGAACGACGGTCGTCGAGTGGTAAATGTCATCTTGCCCCCCTTTGACAAACATATCATAATAGACTACATTGGGGTTGTAGGATTGAGATCATCGACCATGTCACATAACACGGTCGGATGACGATCTACGCGTCGTTTGCATTCCTTCATGGCCATTGGACAACACACACAGTTGCACGATGTCAAGCGTGACATGCCATCACAGCCCTTAGGCAGCACACACGGTTAGACAACGTCAAGCGTTACATACCAACATCGCCCTTGGGCTGCACACAAGGTCAGACTAGGTCGGTGTGGAATGCCACATGGTCCTTGGGCAGCACATACGGTCGTAAGACGTCGATCATGGAAAGCCATCATAACCTTTGGATAGCACACAAAGACTGACAACTTTGGGCGTGCCATCCCGTCATCGCCCTTGGGCAGCACAAACGGTTTTATGACGTTGGACGTTACATGCCGCCATTGCCCATGGGCATAATACACATTATCAGATGATGTTGAGCGTGGCATGCCATCATTGCCCTTGGATAGAAAACACTGCAAGACGACATCAGGAGTGGCATGCCATCATCTCCCTGAGACTGCACACACGGTTGGACGACATCAGGCATTTCAAGACATCATCAATCTTGGGCAGCATACACGATCGAATGACATTGGCCAATAAATTCCATCGTTGACCTTGGAAAGAACACACGGTCGGATGACGTCGAGCGTGGCATGCCATCATCTCCCTTGGGACGGAGAATAACTAGCGCATCACTCCCTATACTTATCCGATAGGGAGCTCGCGTTATTAGACCTCGCCCTAGCCCATAGTCCTCCCCCCGGGAATCACTTCGCTTCCGGCCATTCCATTTCCAAATTCTTAAGCCTCCGCCCAAGGGCCACCGAACGAGAGCAAGCCCTGACACGACACAGATTTAATTCCTCCCCCCCCCATCCATGCTGCCTTTACTCCATGCTCCCCAACCCTATCGTTTCCCTGGTCTGCCAAATCTTCATCGCATGCACACCACCCCGTGTTAGCGTGTGTAAAATAACGAACGAACGATCCCCTTTTCCCGGTCCAACTAAAAGCACTCACACCCACCGACGGTACCTGCTGGTCCAACCATAAATGAGCGGCCCGACTGTCTACTGTTTTCGGTGTAACACACCCTACAACCTGAAAAATCAACGCGCCATTACGATGACTCATTTAATTCACTTGCTACGAGGTGTCCCAGGAGGTCCGGCGATGAGTTGATTCTATGCGAGATTCGCAAGGGATGCTCTCGACAGGGGTATCAGACGGGAAAGGGAGGCAGAGTATAGACTGGGGGAAATTGTTCGGATTGCATCCCCTCCATGTGTACAATATTCCCCTTTCACCCAAGTCTCTCTTTATCCACATTACTGTCCCCCGTGGACAACCACCATAGTATTATCTTTCGGAGGGACGACATCGGGGTCGTGGCATGTTTTCATTCTCCCTTCGGCTAACACACTTTCAAACAAACATCGGGAGTGTGGCATATTGTACTGTGGATATTGTAATCGTTTCCTTGGGCAGCCCACAAGTCAGCGATGACGTCGGGCTTTACATGAAATCTAGCCCTTGAATTAGCATAACGGTCGGAATGACATCGGGTGGTTCTAAATGGTCATCTTCGCTGTGGACAAATTACACAATTAGACTACTTCGGGTCTGTGCAGGATATCGTTGCTCATCTATGTCAGCACAAACTGTCGTATGACGAATGTGTCGGTATGCCTAAATGTCCTTGGCACAAAACACAGTTTGCACAATATCGAGTGTGACATCGCCATCACAGCACCTTATGCCAGCAATACAACTACGGCCCGTCGGGACGACTACCGGGGAGTTGACATGCCAGCATCGCACCTTGGGCTAACAACAAGGTCAGACTAAGACGGTGTGAGCATGCCAATAGCCCCTTGGGCAGAACATACGGTCAAAAGACCGTGGGATTGGAAGGCCATCATCACCTTTGGACAACACACAAGGACGGACTATGTCAGTTGTGGCATGCTGTCATCGCCCTTGGACTACAGACACGGTTGGACGACTTCGGGCGTGCCATCCCATCATCGCCCTTGGGAAGCACACACGGTATTACGACATCGATCGTTACATGCTGTCATTGCCCTTGGGCAGCACACATGGCCATACTATGTCGAGCGTGGAATGCAATCATCACCCTTGGACAGCATAGACGGTTGTAAGACGTCGGGCCTGGCATACTATCTTCCTTTGCACAACACACTTAGTCAAACAACGTTGAGTGTGGCATGTCACATCACCCTTGGACAGCACACATGATAGGATTATGTTGGGTGTTCCATGGCATCATTGCCATTGGACAACATACACGATTCAACGATGTCGGGTGTGGCATTCCATCATTGCCTTTGAAATGAACACACGATCGAACAATAAAGGGCATGGCATTCCATCATTGCCCTTCGATAACATAGACACGGTCGAACGACGTCGGGCGTTTAATGCCATAATCGCCTTAGGACAACAAAAACAGTCAGTCGACATTGCGTGTGGAATGCCATCGTCGTTATTGGACTGCACAAACGGTCGAACGACATCGGCCGTGGCATGCTATCATCGCCTTTGGGCAGCATACATGGTCGAACAACATCGCGAGGGCATTGCTATATCGACCTTGGATAGAAACACACCTATCGAGACGGTCAGCTGTGGCCATTGTCATCATCGACCATGGCCAGCACACCACAGTCGGACGACATTAAGCGTGGCAAATCTATCATCGTTCCATGGGCAGCCATACACGATTGAAGGACACGCCGCATCATTAAATCCATCTTACCCTTGAAGAGAGAGAACCAAATGGCCCCCTTTCCCCTGTGAAC
>JAKWJA010000129.1:0-52500 GCA_027704765.1 Solanum habrochaites
GTGCATGTTAGAAGGCCATCGGCGGTTTAGCTACCGTCACTAGGTTGTCGGGCTGTTCCCAGAGGTTATTTTTTGAAAAAGAAAAAGATCTTTAAATTTTTACTTTTCAATTGTTTTTTTTAAAAAATTATTATTATCTTGCTTTTATATTTTTACTTTTTTTTTTAATTTTCTTTTCTGTCACGACTCCCAAACGCCCGCGAGTGGGCAACTCGACACTGACTCTCCTAGGGGAGCGAACCAACAAATCCAAAACCCCAACATTACCAAGATTTCAACCATAGTGAACAAAATATAAATGCGGAAGACCGTAGAACTCATTAAAACGACATCATTAAATTAACTTCTAAAACTCAACATACTTATTGTTCCCAAAATCTGGAAGTCATCACAACCAGACACTTCCTCAAATTTCCTAAATCTAAGAATATTAATAAGCTAATTAAGTAAAAGGATGGTCCATTTTCGAACTTCAAGCCAATCTAATAACGTGAAGAAGGAATCCAGCACGAGCTAGGAACAATACTTCCACCTCACCCTGAATTCTGATATGTTGGAGTCTGGCTAGAGTTGAGGGCGCGTTCGAGTCGATGGCGCACTTTTCTGCACTCAGGAAGGAAAGAAAAAAAAAAAATTTAAGGCATTATGGGTGGAGGGGAGCTTGGAGAATATAGTTCAAAGTCCCCCCCCGCCAACAAAAAGAAAATACAATAGGGGTCAATTTACAATAACAGGTACTATGTATGTATCATCTTCCAACGCGAATAGAAAGCAACTATATCAAATAATATTATAAAAATCAAAATCAACTACATATTCAACATAGCAACAACAATACAAGAAACCATGGGCAACACATCAAGCGACCGGATAGACTCAACCTTCGCACACCATACTCATTGGGAGGAAAATGTTCTTCGAATTTTTGTGTAATATTAACATGATGCAGAATTACTTCTCTTATCTTTCGTGGCGGACTGAACTCCGATCCCCTAATAACTGCGTGTCGGAAGATGACACCCGATCCCCTAATACTAACGTGTCCTAAACGTTACACCCGATCCCTAATACTGCTACGTTTTCAGAACGTTACACCCATCTCCCTATTCCTACGTGTCAACGTGAAAAACAAAAAAAAAACAACCTGAAAACCCCCCTGCCGTCCACTATCCATAGTCTTTTCACCATCAATCTTTTGTTTATGGGCAGGTTTGGGTTATCTTAGATGCCAAGGTCATCTTAACAAGAGATTCAAGATTAAGATTCAAACAGTAATAACATCTAATTCCACCACAATACCACCAAATTACAACATACAAATCCGCAATCACGCATATAGAAGACTGTTTTACAAATACCACCCAATACATATCAATCGGTATTAAGGTTACTATGATATAACATAAAAAACATAATCCTACCTCCACCCGACGAATCGCGATCAAACCAGTTCTTCTCAATGCCTTTTGCTTTCCGCTGCGCTGTCCGCCTTTTCCTCTCGCTCGTCCTCCCTCCCTGCCGCCTGTTCTTTTTATTTTTCCTCTCCAAATTCTTTTTTTCTTTTACCCAAGTATCATACTCAATTAAAAAGATGATAAGAGTAACTCCACATATTTCATTTCAAGGTTTACCTGTCACCTCGTTTAACCCCCAAGTAAAATACTTCTTACACTTACCCCACGAATTTCATAAAGTTTGTCAGGAATGGTCCAAAACACCCCTTAAAACACTTTCGTCACCATCCGACCCAGTCGAGGTTTAAGCAACCTGTGACGGCCCTCGTGTCTATGGACGGTCCGTCCTGCAGGTCTGTCACAAATTTCAGAGAGTTAAATTCATAAAGGGTTTTGTGACGTTGCCCTTTTTATCTACGACTGTCCGTGCTGCATTTCTGCCGTCGCGGATTTCAGAAGAATCGCTCCCAATACGCAGATTTTTATAGTTTAAGTTTTTGAACGGAGGCCCTCGACTGTCCGTTCGTGACCATGGACGGTATGTCGCCTGATCCGTCGACCTAGTTAGTTATTGTTCAAATAGTTCGACTTCTCCGATCCGACTAAACAGGTTGTTACAAATAGATTACCAATTTACCCATCGGTCGTCGCCCGAAGATCACAGATATAAAAACAGGGCAGAGAAAGAGTACTGAATTTTTTGTAAAAAGCATGTGGATCTCTTCTTGCACTATTCAGCCTCATTCTCCAAGTGGACTCTTCACAACTGCCGATTCTTCCACTTAACCTTGATGGATTCAATCTCCTTGATCTCAACTTGCTTACTTCTCTATCTAATATACAACATGCTCCTCTCATAAGACCAATTCTCATCCAAAGGACTGAATCTCATGAATAATGTAGTTCCCATCCCATGTGTTATTTTATTCACATAGACACCTAAAGTAACCGGGTGCAACTCCTGAGAGTCCTGGAGGCAATGCAATGTATAGCCCACCGCCCCCACGCGCTTCAGACTTCAATGGACCCAATAACCTTTGCTTATAACCTCGCTTACCAAACCGCATCGGTCACCCTTTCATGGCGAAACCTTCAGCACACTTGCTCACCCCCTAAAATCCACGTCCCTAACTTTCGATCTGGCATATTCTTTCTTCTTTCTGCCTGTTCTGAGCTACTAGAGCGTCTCCTGAATGCATTTTACTTTATCTTAACGATTCCCTCAAAAGATCGGTACCCGGCCCATGTCTCACCTCAATGCATCAAACCACCCATGAGACTAACATCTCCTCCCATACATGCCTCAATAGGGCCCTATCATAATTGATGATATGCTATTATTGTATGAAAACTCTGTTAAGGGCAGAGTATGCCCAATGACCACCAAATCAACTATTACCTGCAACGAGCATATCCTCCAACACCTGAATCGTTCGGCTCAGACTGACCTCGTCGTAGGTGAAATTGCGGTACTAGATCCACGACCTAGTACCTAATTCATCATTCAATGTTCTCCAAACGTATAATAAAATTGCGTACCCTATCGATATGATTTAAAGTGGGACTCCACTGCAATGCTAACATTTTCCTGAGATATATATTTTTGGCTAACTGCTCTACCGTGTAAGTCATCTTGACCAGAATTGAAGTGGTTGAGCTTAGTTTAACCTAGCAACAATTACCCAATGGAGTCATACTTGCGCACTGTTATTGGAAGACCAACTACAAAATCCTCTGCAATTCTCTCCCACTTCCATTCAGGATGGGCATTTTCTGAGTGTTCCTCCGGGCCTCGTGTTTTTCATACTTTAACCTGCTGACAATTCGGGGCATTGTGCAACCAAGTCACATTCACTCTTCATCCCTACGTCAATCCTACTCCACTCGAATGTTGCTTTAGTCACGATACATCTGGTTTTCACCAGGATGTAATCGAATCTACCTTGAACTATGAGGCCTCTGTAAAGAATAGTGTGAATGCCAACACCGACGCGGGGCACACATATACCCTTCCCTTAAATTCTCAAAACGCCTTCTCATCAATTTTTTTGCTTCCTTAGCCCTCTCCTCGCAATACCATAAATCTCGTAATCCAGATCAGTTTTTCTCACATCAGTAACGGTTTTCCCTTAATCCCTTGTCCGAAAAGAGATCTTCTTGCCTCCAGCCACAGGCCAAACTCCTCCTTCTCCAGTACTTCCCCTCAGTAAAGTCATTAGCCCAGAGTCTGAACCTCCTAGCTCATGGGCGTCTGAAACCTGCAAGTGAGCTAGACTTCCCATGTCTCCCTGCCTTTCTACTTAAAAGCATCTAACCCCAGACATTAGCTTTTCTGGGTGGATACAAGATATAAATAGCATAGTCCCTTCAGTAGTGTCCATCCACCGTCTCTGTCTCCAATTCAAATCTGCTGCTTACAGACATACTTTAAACTATGATTATCTGTATAGACGTCCATTTTAACCCCATAGAGATATGTCTCCATGCTTTAATGCAAACACTAACTGCAGGCCAAACTCCAAATCATGGGTCTGATATTGCGTTCAGGCACCTTTAGTTTTCCTCGAAGCATAAGCAATTAATTCTTCTCCTATATTAGCAGACACCAAACCAGAGTAAGATTCATCACAATACACAAGGAAATTCTTACCTTCCCACTGGCAAGGTAAGATTGGTGCATTAGTCACAAGGTCTTGAGGTTCGGAAACTTTCTTTCTTCACATTCGTCCGACCCATACAAATGGAACATTCTGCTTGTCAAATTTGTCCAGTTGGGAAGCAATAGAAGAAAATTCTGACAATCGACGGTAGTAGCTGCTAAGTCCACAAAACTCCTTACCTCTGTAACATTAGTAGGAGTCTTATTACCCACTCTTCAACTGCTTCAATCTTTGGAGATCCACCTCACTCCAGTTCGAGAAACTACGGTGCCCCAAGAATACACTGAATCTAAGCCAAAAAAACTGCCACTTGTCTAATTTGCAATAATATTTTTCTCTCCACACTTCCAATACCATTCTCCAATCTCCTCATGTTCTTTCCTCTCTTTGAGTAGACCATAATATCATCATAAATACGATAAACAAAAAAAATCCAGATATGGGGTCTTAAACATCCCGTTCAGCAGGCTCAATGAGCATAGGGCATCGTATCCCAAAGAATTACAAGAATTCATCATGCCCATACCCTGGTTCGAAAAGCAGTATTTGGTACATCTGGTGCCCTTATTTTTCAACTAATGAGACCCAATCGCAAAATCGATCTTTGATAATGTACAACACCTTGTACTGATCGACAATCATCATTGGCTAGTACGCAGGATACTTTGTTCTTAATAGTCATCCCTATTCAATTTGTCTGTAGTCTAATGGCACATCCGAAACTAAACTCCCATCCTCCTTCTTCTTCAACAAATAATACAGGACACCCCAAGGGGATGCCCTTGGTCTAATAAAGCCTTTACCTACAACTCCTGAAGTTGGGCCTTTAACCCCTTAACTCGCTGGAGCCATTTATAAGGTGGATAAAATGGGTCCGAGTAACCGGGCTCCAGATCAATGCAAAAAATCAATATCCCTTCCGGTGGCTCCAGGAAGCTCCGCAGGAACACATCCCGACACTCTCCGGACTATCGAAATAGACTCATCGAAGTACTTTGTAAGTATCATCCCGGAGATTTCCAAGAATGCTCAACAACCTTTACCTACCATCCTCCTTGATGCGAGGAAAAGATATAATACAACGGGTGGGAAATTTCATGCACCCTCCCACACTACGTATCTGTCCCAGGCTTGGCCAATGTCACGTTTAGCATTACAATTAGTTGCAAAATTTTGAGAAAGCCAAGTCCATACCCAGAATTCATCGAAATCAACCATTTCTTCTGGAGTAATCAATTACATAGTATTGGTCTCGCCCACAAAAGTCACATAGACAGAGCGATACACCCCTCTCAACTATCACAAAGTCACCACAAGAGTAAACAACGAATAGGCATGTCAACAAAATCCCAATGTAAATCAAGACAGTAGCAATGAGGGATACATATGACCATGTGTATCCATGATCAAATAAATACATAAGCCATGAATCACAAACCAAATATGACCTGTGATAACACATCAGATGTCCTTGCTCAGACCTCCGTGAAAGCAATAACAATGGCTCTATCACACCTCACCTGTCTGGTCCCGTTGTCCTCCTACACGATTTTGTGCTGGCAGTAGTTCCAAACTTGCCCCCACCCCGACTTATTTGGTGACCACCATTACCTTGCCACCACGTCTCCAAATGGCGACCTCTCCCATGACCACCTCTACCTCTAATTATTGTTGGTCTGTAAAACTCTATTTTTGGACAATACCCCCCTCCTAATATGTCCAGTCTCTCCACACCATAACAACCGGGGGGGGGGGGGGGGGGGGGGGGGGTCTGGTTACTCTGAGTCAGGCATCGGTCTCTGTGAGAAGGACTCAGTCTGGGGATACCCGTCCACTCAGAGAAATGTCTACGGTCGCGATGGACCCCACTACAGCCTGTAGTGACGACTGAATAGGTCGGGCTGGGGATGGGGGGGGGGGGGGGGGGGGGGGGGGTAGGGTACCCGCCTAAAACTCCTGCCCTCTTGAGTAAGAACTACTAATTCACCTCCCGGACGGAACTTCGTAGATGTCGACGCCATGGTGAAGTTGTCCGGCTCACCCCCCCTCCACCCTAACTATCACAAATTCCAACCACTTCCTTCCTAAAGATTTTGCTGCAAGCAGCTACCTGTAAGGCGGGATCTGAAATCTTACCTCAATCCTTTCAAAAGTCTTGCGAATCCGCTCTTGTGGGCTCAGCAAGCTGGGTGGCATCCTGACCGTGCACGAAATTTAGCCTCTAAGCATAACAGACATCCTGCCTTGCTCTAGACTCAGGAACTCATCTCCTCCTCTTGTCCCCCAAAGTCTGAGGTTATATACTTCTCTCCATACATACGTAGAGAATGATGCCCAACGTCATAGGGGGTGTCTGTGCTGGTTGACACTCAACGTACGACCGCCCCACATTTTGGCATTTCCCTCTGAAACTGATTATTTCACAAACTCACCCGGAATTCGTTCTACTATGTCCATCTTATTACACTCACTACAATCAACCAGAAATCATAAGGCATATCCTCAGATTCAGCACCCCTTGAAGACTTGAGTTTTCAACTTCAAGAATTTATTGAAAGTTCATGCTGCGCTTGTCATTATGGGCCAGTGGAGTCAATCGAGGAAACGTGCTACTTCCAATAGCATCCATGCAGGGATCACAACAGCTGCATGTGTACTCCCGGAACCTGAGGTGCTGGTGCAGAAAACACTGGAGGTGTCTGGCCTTGATCAGATAACCGCTAATATAGTACGACCTCCTGTTTTTAAAATCATCTCTGGGGTATGTTGGTGTGGTAATTCCTCAGCCTGCACTTGCTCATTTTTCCCTTCCGCACCCTCCCTTACTACCGCAGCATCGGGGGAGGAGTCCCGCCCTATACTAGTAGCTAGACCAGGGGGTTGTCCGCTACCTCTAGAGACGTCCCCCGCGACTCTAACCCCGGCCCTCTTGCCAGGCTCCCTCGTCGAGCTACACCCCAGTGGCTTTGGCTTCAACGCACCCTGTCTTGCCGGTGTTGGTGTGGGCACAGTTGTTGCTCTAGTTCGAAACCATCTCGAATAGAGTGAGGAGTCCAGATACAACTTTTGTATCACCTAGATACCAAGGGATCCAATTAATAGCAGTCAGCACGAAAGAAAGAAAGAATGGCATTTTCCTGAATCCCTCTAGCCTCTCAAAGATAAGTAAGGGCGGCCCCCTACAGTTCCTCAAGACTCTACTAGACTCGGTCTTGTTTGATGAGACCAACTAACCTAATGCTCTATACCAAGTTGTCACGATACCAAACAGCCGCGAGTGGCACTCACACTTTACCTCCTAGGTGCTTCGCCCATACAATCCAAACCCAACATCTTACCAATATCAACCATAAGTGAACAAAATATAATGGCGGCCCGACTCAGAACTCATTAACGAAATCATAAATAACTTCTAAACTCAATACTTATTGTTCCCAAAATCTGGAAGTCATCACATCAAGAACATCTATCCCAATTTCTAAATCTAAGAATATTAGAAGCTAAATTAAGTAAAAGGATAGCCATGTTCGAACTTCAAAGACATCAAGACGTGAAGGAGAGAGATCCAGCAACTAGCTAGGAACAATCGCCTCACCCTGAATTCTTGATAATGTTTTGGAGTCTTGATAGAGTTGAGGGCGAGTGAAGTCGCTGGCGGCCACTTGCTGCACTCCACAAAAAAAAAAAGGAAAATACAAGTAGGAGTAGTACCAGGAACATGTACTAAGTAGGTATCAATCATCCGGCCAACTCAGAATAGAAAGCAATTATATCAAATAATATTATACAATCACCTACAATACTCAACAGTGCAAAACAATACAAGAACCATGGGCAACAACATCAGCGGCACCTATGAGTACTCAAGCCTCCACACCATACTCATTTGGGGAAAATAGGTTCTTCGAATTTTTGAGTATATTACATGATTCAGATTACGTCCTTCTTCTATCGTGTCGGAACGTGACACTCTGCGATCCCCTAATCACTTTCGGAACGGACACCCCCGATCCCCTAATACTACTACGTGTCGCATGTGACCCACCGATCCCCTAATACTACGTGTCGAACGGGACACTCGATCCCCTAATACTAACGTGTCGGAAACGTGACACCCGATCCACGAATCTCATTAAGTCTACTATTTCATCAAGTCTTCGTTTGCCAAGGTATCATCTTAAAGAGAGGATTCAGATTAGATATCAACAGTATCACATTCTAAATCCACCACAATAACCATTTAGACAACATACAAATCCCGCAATCAAGCATAAGAAGACTTTACAAACTACCACCCATACATATCAATCGCTAGTAAGATTTTACTATGATATGCATAAACCATAACCTACCTCACCGAATAATCGCAATCAAACAAGTTTACTCTCAATGCCTTTGCTTTTCCTCTTCGCTTCTCCCTTTTCTCGCTCGGTCTCACCTCTCTCCCTGGTCTTTTATTTTTCCTCTCCAAATTCTTTTCTTTTACCCGAATTATCATATATCAATTATAAAAGATGAAAAGTAACCCCTATTTAATTTCAAGGTTACTTCTTTTAACTCCCCAAGTAATTACTTATTAACTTACCCCACTAATTTATAAATTTGTCATGAAGGCCAATAACAACAAACACCCCTTAAAAACTTTTGAGCAAAATCCGACCCGTCGAGGTTACGCACCTGTGACGGTCTATGCCGGTCCACCTGCAGGTCCGTCACAAAAGTTCAGAGAGTTAAATTCATAAGGGTTTGTGACGGTCCGTCTTATCTTCGCGATCCGTCTGCAGCTCCATCGCGGAGTTCAGAGAATCGCTCCATATCAGCTTTTTAGAGTTGAAGTGTTTTGGACATCGGAGGCAACTCGACGGTCCCTTCGGACCATGACGTACGTCGCCTGATCCGTCGACCCGTGTCAGTTATTTTCAAAATAGTTCTACTGCTCGATCCGACTAAACAGGTTGTTACAACTTCATGTGCTTCTGTATAATCGTTCATAATGTTAGTTTTTTTTAAAAAAGCAATTCTTCATTTTTAAAGTACAATATTATCCTAATATTTTAAAACTACACCTTTTAAACATAAAAAAGATTAAGTCATCCATAAATTGTCTATGACAAGTGATGTTATTAATTTTGAATTTCTTGATTGAATGATTCTATAGATAAATTTAACTTAGATTGAATGTTGTAGAGTTGAAGATTACTTTTTATTAAGTATAGATAAATTTAACTTAGATTGAATGTTGTAGAGTTGAAGATTACGTTTAATTAATATTGGGGGGGGGGGGAACATTAAATAATGTTTATTACTCATAATATTATATTATTTATTTTCTCAATACGCAGTCTATGATATTCTTGTAGAATATGTGCTTATTAGGATTTTATTAATTTATTAACTAAGATGTTAGTATTTATTTTTAAATTCTTTATCAATTACAGTTTACAATATCAATTACAAATATATAATTAGTTAATACTATATTTTCAAATAATAATATGTGTCTTGAAAACTTAATAAAATATAAGACTTAATAGTAATTCTTATATAGATATATTTATCAAACATTAACATTTAATTGATGATATTAATTTTAATTTATAAATCTAATTAAAACCTAAGAAGGAATGAAGTACTTACTCCGCGAGAAATTTTTTATGAATATTATTTGAACTCCATATCTCTAATTATGAGTAGATCAAATATAATTTCAGCATATTACATTCGTTAGTAACTTTTATAAATCAATCATGGTGTTGGAATTCACTCTCAGTAGCTTCCTTTCGTTTCAATTAATGAAATTTTTGATATATGCCAACTCAGTTGATACAGTAAAAGTTGTAATTGCTATCTAGAATTATAATCTAAAATATAAATATAAATAATATATATATTATTTATATAAGATCTCTATATTATATTATATACTCATATCTATATATTATAATTATTATAATTTGTTCCCTCTTTTGGTCCAAATTAATCTTTCAAGTAATAGCTAAATTTTCTTCAAAGACTATGTTTTTTTTTTTCAAATTGCTCAAATTTCTTTGAAAAATTATTAGACCAATTTAATTCTTCAGATTCTCATTTATATGTGATCGTAATAATTTTTGGTCTCACACAAAGTAGTGATGTAAATTATTTGGTGAGTTCGTTAAATATTTAAAAAAGTTAAATTTCCCATGAATGATTTTGATTCAACATTCAATTCATTAATGAACTAAAATTGTTCAAATTCGACGCAATTTTTTTTAAATCACTTGACTATGAAATTCACCGTTAAGAGAAAATACATCAAATCCCTTCTGAACTTGGCACAGAAACTCACTTTATTACTTAAACTACACGGGTGTTTATATAGCCCCCTTAAACATGGTTCATCATGTGATTATTTTTCAACTCCGACCTCCCACCTCTTGAGCTGTTGATCAACTTTGAAGGGCGCGTAATTCATATCTTACATTTATAAAAAATAAAAATTTTTGGCCCTCCAACGTAATATCCGACTCTTACATCTTGAATGTAAATCTTCTCTTTTATAGAACCCTGATTTTCGCTTCTGGTTCTCCTTCACCACCCCATCTCCATCCATTGTGACCTAATTCATGCTTTTTTTCTTTATTTTTCCTCAAAATCTTAGCTCTTCAAAACTAAAAGTTGAATCTTGAAGGAATAATTCTTCACAAATGTACGCTTCAAACCTATTCTTCTTTTTTCTATTATTTTTGATTTTTATTTCCTCCCTTTTTCTTGTATCTTGATTTTTTTTCAGAGTCTCGTTACTTCTTGCACAAAATTGGTACACTATGTAATCCTTAATTTTGACCAAATCTTTGTATGAAAGAAGATGATTATACTACAAAAAACGTAGTGTACTCATGGACTTGTGGTGCGTTTGAAAAATAATTGGACTTCCAATAACCCCGGAATAAGATATTGGCCATGGTTCCTTATTATGGGTAACATCATTTTTGTTTTATTTTCTTCTAGGCCGATTAGAATTTGAATTACTAATTCCTTCATCCTTTTTATTAATTGCAATGGTCCTCGTCTTGTACTTTTGGTGTTAGAAGGATAAAGAGAATATTGATTTGAGTCGAAATGTGGATGCTACACTCATACAGAAGTTGCGTGAGCTTGATAATATAGTATATTGAATTTCTCAAAACCTCACCACTGCATTTGAATGGATTTGAGGACTGAAGAAGTTGACAAGCCGAGAATTTTCAAACACATGATGAGTGTCTAGGTAATGAAGTTACAAAATGTTGCAAGAAGATGTTGAGAGATTAAGTTAAATGCAGAATAGATGTCAGACGAACATGGCAGAACGTGCTCTTTTTGTTGTATAATGTTATGGTAATATCTATAAGCTATTGTTTCTGGTGATGCATAAGAAAAGTTTAATGAAGTTACCTTAAGCCTTCTTGATGTAGTGAGATCAATGGTTGGAGTATGTATCTTTTTTTTATGTGTATCAATTTAGGTGCAAGACTCTTTGTATGAACTGTATGTTCTTCTTATTTTGTTATGCAAGTTTGTTTGGTTTTATGTATTTTCGTTTTGTGTTTTATTTACAAACTGCATATCACATATTGCCGTCACACTGCAAACAGTACACGTAAAAGTAAATCAAATTTGGTTGCCAATTGTTTTCACAAGAGACACTGAAAATATAACAAACCTATGCAACGTCACACACTACAAATAATTCTTTAATAAACATAGATCAAACTTGCATCACAACTGCATAATTGTTTCAACGAGATCAACTAGCGCAGTCACAACTGCAACCTAATGTTTCAAAACAAATCCTAAAATTCGAATTCAGTCACAACTGCAATAATTGTTTCTAAAACAGATAAATATCAATCTAAAGCAGTCATAACTGCATAATTTTTCAAAAACAACTCAAATCTCAAACGAAAACAGTCTCCATAATCAACTCATCTGCATTGACCTGTGTTCTCCTTCTTTGTTGTTTTCTCTTATCCTCTTTAAGCCTTCTGAGTTACACCTCCTTTCCATTTCCTTTTAAGCCTGATCTTGGTTTGATGATGCCCAAGATTCCAGTCACTAATTGAGAGTTCATAGTCACGTTCAGGCTAACGTTCACAACATAAATATTTGTCTTAGATGTCTTCATAAGTTACAATAAAAAAGGTGTAAATTTAAGACATCTTACATTGTGGATTGTACACTCACTCTGTGTATGTAGTATCCCCATCTCCAACATTCTTGGCCTCTTCTCCTCTAGTATAAACCCAACCTCAGTAGCAGCTACACAAGTTCTCTTTCCTCTTCCCTCCCTCTTCGACTATCGAGCTAAACAGTAGTGCAGTTCCTCTTCCCTTCCACCTTCCAGCTACAAACACCAGTTCCAGTTTCCTCTACCCTTCCAACTAGAACGAAATTTTTTGATAGCACATCCCTGTTTCATTAACATAACCAGTGATATACCGGGTTGCAAGTATTATTACTACTTTTTTTTTCCTTAAGTTTTAGTGTGTCCAAAGGCCTTTTTATGCTTAAGTTTTATATAAGTTTCTCTTTATTATGCAGGAAATCTTTCCCAAAGATGAATGCGAGGTTTTTGAGCGAAGAAATGCAATAGACCACCTACGGATGCTTGTGACGGTCCGTAAGTTTCAGCGTAGTGCCGCTGCTGAGGAAGATGGGGAAGTCTTACCAAGTGTGGGGGGTTACAGAAAGCCGGTGACGTACCGTCGTAGCCATGACGGTTCTTCCTGCAGGTTCGTCATGAATAATCAGATAAGTCGCCCCAATACCCATATTCCAAGAGTTCAAGGTGTTTTGAACGAAGACCCTCGCCGGACTGCTGTGCTCGTAATGATCTGTCATACCTGCCGCGAGGGGAATGAAGAGAGCACAGAGAAATTGCAGTAATGGGACGACTGGAGTCCCACGACGCCCGTCATGACCACGACGTCCCGTTCGCGCTGTTCCGTTGACCACGCCGCGTTTTGGACAGATTTCTTAGCCGCAAATAGAGTCTTGTTTAATTAGGTTTTTTATTTTCTATCTATAAAATAGTTCGAAAAACCTCATTTGGGGTAGACTCTGTATTATTAGGTTATCTTGAGAGTTTTAATCATGAGTGTTGGTGATATTTGTTATTAATCCAGGGAACTTTTGGATTTACTATTTCTCATTGAAGTGAGTACAATGAATTCCTTCTATTCTAGATGTTGAAATATTGTGATTATGATATGGCTGTAACTAAACTCCATAACTAGGGGTGTGGTAACCATAGCAAAATGATGTAAACCTAACTAAAATAACCATTCTAGAATAGTGTCCTTGCATGTTATTGATCATTCTTTTCTTTCGCATAGACGTCTTTTTAACGGATGACCAACGTTAGAACCCGTCTTAATGCTACTTGGCCGGACCAAGGACGGTAGATATCGGAAAAGAAATTATTAACATAAATTAGTGTATACTTTAATAGGCCTAGTATGTGCTTGGTACGAGTTAATAACTTAGTCAAATATCGAATACGATGCTTAATATGAGGTAAAGATAAGGGGTTGGATAGCAACAAACTTAGCCAACCAAGGCGCGATGTGACTTTTCTAGTATGCCCGGACCAAAAATTTTAGAAAACATAACTTATCACTTGCATGGCAAGATACTAGGAAAGAAATTTTATAGTCAGACTTATCGAGTTAATGAACCTGTGGGGAACACGTAAACCCTAGTTACTTTGATTAATTATTCACTCCAACATTCGAAGCTTTTATTGTCTCCTTTTAATTTCGCGAGTTTATTTTTATTACTTTCGAATAGACAACCCCCCTTTTTAATCATTTATTGCTTTCCAAGGAAGTATATTGACTGAACAATAGTATTATGGATTGAATTTAAGTCCCTAAAATATTTCCTCGTGGGAACGAGCCAACCTGTGTCGACGATCTAACCTTTGCCTGACCGTCCATGACGGTCAAAAACCCTCTCCTAGGTCTCCATTTTCTGTTACGTGGCTAGGACGTACCCTACGACGGACCGTCGCCTGGGACGGGCCGTCCTCCATGACCGTTTCAATGGTCAGATACCCTCCCTAATGGTTCATATTTTTTTTAAGTTCCTCTAACGACACCTATTACGGACCACGTACCTGTGCCGTCCGTCCTACACTACCGTCATACTTGTCAGAACTCTCCTTCATAGTTCTCCATATAAACATAGTCTAATAAGACCGATGACCCCTTACGGTCCGTTTGTACTCACGATGTAACCCATCACTGGTCCGTTGTGTTTCACTTTTTTACGATAACATGTCATTTTATTTTAATTTTTTTTTGGTATCATTAGTCTTGTTTGCTCTTTCTATACCTAATATTGATCCTTTAACAGGTACTTCTACTATGACACCTAAACAAGACTGCGTCTATGCACGCGGGCGATGCGAGTCCTGTCGCCCCGTCTGCCCGCCTGTTCAATTTGGCTCTGATGAGACGCGTGACCCCAGTAACGTGCCCCCAGGAAAGGCCCTTCCAACCCCATTCCCGTGGCTGCACTGCTGGCCAGAGCCACACCCAAAAAGGTGGCGTCCGGCGTAGTCCTGCCTCCCAGTCTAGATGAGGAGCGCACACTTGCCGACCACCTTCTGGTCAGACACCAATGAAGAGGAGCGTCTGGCTCCTTAGGATTTCGTGGTCTGAGGAGCCTCCGGCTCGGCTGAGGTTCCCTGCACGCCACCACTGCAGCGTCGGCCTCGTTCGTGATGCTTGACATTTCGTAATCCACACCCCGCTTCACCCGCTCGTGGCTCTCACCCCGGTCACCGATCAAGCCCAACCGGTGGTGTGTCGATGGGCAGTTTCAAGTCCTCTCCGATTCAAAAGTCCCTGATGACCAAGTAGTTATAACTCGGACACTCACATTGGAGCGGCGGGTCCTTACAGGGGTTTCCCTGACAGGCCTGATATCCACAATCATTTTCACGCAGACCTCATCGACTGGAGTGGATAGCACGTCCGTTTGGGACGTTATAGTGAAGATCTGGTCCGAGGTTTCTACGATCCTATTACCCCCATCGACTCTCCGATCATAGATTATATGCGGGCTTGCCCCCGCCAAACAGCCCCACGAGAGCAGGTCCAATTACAGGCATTCAGTCAAGATTTCCCTGCTGCCATCCACCAGTTTCTAATACGGCGAGGGTGTTGATGCTCATCGACCCCTCTCACTGCCGATTTCGACAACCACTGGCGATTGTCAAAGTGGCCAATTTTTTTTTTGGCGTGAGCCATCGCTGAGAGAGACCACCAAAGGTGGATGGCCCTGCCACTTTTTCGTCGATGGAGAGGGTGCCGCCGACGTGGGTTACGAGCCAAAGGGGTCCATCAAGAAGGACCGACCTTGACTTCAACAACCAAAGTTTCTTGTTTAGATGTCTGCCAGCTCTGACTCTTCTTGCCTTTTCTCCTCCCCAAACAGCCGATGACAATATCATGACATGGGATCGAGCAGTATTTATGGCGGCGATATTAAGCCGGGTTCAAGGGTGGATTTTGGTGTGGCTTCTACAAGGCCGGTCATGCCGAAAGGGCTTTTAAAGTCAAAACTACTTACCCTTTCCCGTGGGCATGATATTTGTTCTACATGCAGGTCTTGGCCAGGCGTGCCTATATGGGCACGTGTAGATCACTCAAGATACCCCTCTAGGCACTGTTGATGTCGGCCTCATCAGAGATAGCAATGTTTGGCTCCATGAGAGGGTCCCGTCCAGAGCCTGCCCCCACTTTGCTGACGATCTGGCTGATATTACGGTAGCCCAGGCCCACACGGCTACGCATGCTGCTCCACTGACAATACCCCGGCGTATCTAATCCTGGTATTAGAAACTTCCCGAGCTTCCTCTCACACAGCCCCTTTAAACCCGCTCGGGCCCCGCTTGCTGGGTCTAGAAATTGGAGGCACAGATGGCCACACTTCTTTCTGCTCATCCCTCCAGCCTTGTATGCAGAAGTCCTATTGCTGAGACAGAAACATAACCGCTTGGAGCGTAAATTGTTCTCATAACAAAGCGGAATAATCAGTAGTTCATCATCGCTTGGACATTTTTTGAGTTGGCGGGCTAGCCCTCCAGCCCCTCCGGTGGATGTGTCGACCCTTCAGGCTGCGTCGATATCTTCGCGCAGATATCAACAGGAGCTTAGATGCGAGGGGACTGAGTCTGAGGCCCTTCTGTCGAGCCCGCTAAGAACAGTGCTGGCGGCCCATTCGCCACTTCAAGATTCCCCACCCCGTCCCTCTCGAGAGCTGCCAAGAAGGCCGTAGGGGTCGAGAGCGGAGGTGAGGAAAGCGCAATGGAAGAAGGAGCACCGTGAGAGGAGGCTGCTAGGAGAGCCTCGGCTTGCTGAGGAGGAATGCGCGCCAGATGAGCAGCGGAGAGTTAGCGGGTGGGGGGTCCCTAGCTCCCGAATGTGGATATAGCGGGAGGCACTGCTGAATAGGTTGTTGTTGCTGAGGACCACCACTGAAGGCATGTCCAGATTACAGAGCCACGGGTTTTCGGGGAACCAAGACCCACCACTTGTTATCGTCGGCGCTTTTGCGCCACAGGTTTGCTTAACCTACCACTCCACTCTAGTATTTACATTTTCTTTTTATGCCTTGGGTACAATTGCATGTCTTTTGTTGGGGTGTGGGGTAAATGGAAAGTGATGCTAGGGTGAAAGTCTGAGTCAGCCCAATTCACTATCCCTCTTTTGGGGTTTTCTTGCCTGTGTTTTTTTTCCCAAACGACTGTTACTTTTGTCCGTTGAACCGCATGTCATAATCTTGTGTAATAGTTTAAATCTGGAGCATGATGCTAAAATGTTATTCTAGATAAATGGAAACTGGTGCATGACTAGGCTGTAATTGATAAATGTGTAGCTCTAAGCCCGACATAGAGGTACACCACGGCATGACCCTAAGGTCTAAAATTCTAACTATGTTTCTTAAATTTGGTAGATTTGTGAGATTGTCAGTGAGTGTGAGGAAGATTGAATAGTCCTCTATTTTGTCACTGAGTTAGAACTTGCCCTGGTATTCCCTGTAAAAGAAAACTTTATAACAATTAGGAAAGGATCATAGACCATTATTCATATAGCCCATTTCTAGCCTAAATAAAAGAAAACCAAATAAAATTTATCCTTCTTTTATCCAAATGATTTGAGTTAAATTAGACCTTTCTTTCCTCACCTTCCAACTTGATCTAAATCTGGAATTGTGTGTTGGCCCTGTTCGCTCCTTGACTGTGCACGCTCAGCTTATGCCAAAAGCATAAGTTGAGGGTGGCTAACGTAGAAACAACCTCTTTGGCCTGAACCGCAACTTGGGGGTATTGTGTACTTTGACTCATGGCAAACCATGAGTTGATGGTGGCTATTAATGAAATACTCTAAAGTGGGGTTGAAGAACAAAGAGAGAGAAAGAAACAAAAGTACAGTGATTCAGAATTTCGTTGAAAAAAAAATATAACAAGATATACCGAGAAAGAAAAAAAAGAGATTCCACTTACACAAATGAACAAAAGAAAAAGGGAAAATACAAGGTGAAGAATGTGGGAAACTGGGCCAACAATATAATGATAAGAAAATGGTTATGTTTAGCTGATATTCAAGGAGAGCAAAAGTTCACTAAAGTTCCTAATATACCCTAACCTGACCCTGAGCCTATGTTACAATGCGAAGAAAGCCCTATGTGATCCAAGGGTTTGTATAGCGAACTTAAAGCATTGAAAATAAGGGCAAGCTTATGGCCACAATAGGTATGAATGATTGTGGAATTTGTTCGAGGTGAGTGTTGGGAAATTAATCCTTATACTACTCAAACTGAATTCATTGTGTGAAAATTAGGATTTTGTTTTAAGTGAGGACCTAGTGGCATTACCCGAAATATTAGCACTCGGTGAGAATTGAAGAGGACAGGTGTTAGTGCAGGGTGAGTCTGTGTCTGGTCTGATTCCACATAACTCAAGCCTAATAGTGATAGCATGCATAAATATGATGAGATTAATCGGTATTGATATCCAAATGATTGTCAAAAGGATAAACATTGGATTACTATTGGTACAAAGATTGTGTATGAGTAAGTGTGTCGCTCGAGGACAAACAAGACGAATTTACGTGAGGGTGTGATATCTCGTGGATTTCACGGTCCTGTCGAAGACTTGATTCATTGCGGATAAAGAAACTAGTATAGGGAACTGATGGAAGCAGCAGGGCTGGGTTTGAATACTTTCAAACAACAACCATGGACAACCAGCTGTCCCTTGAAAACTTACCCTCACCCTAGTTGTTCATTAACATATTTATCTAATTCACATGTTTCTTAACTGCATATCTAGTACTAGCCTCTCTAAACTAAACTGCTCGTAACACTTTCAAAAGCAAGAACTATCTCTCAGAACTAGAATTGACAGGTAAGGATCCAAATCAACTTTTTTTATTTCTTTATATGCTCTTCTTGCTTTTGCCTTTTTTCTTTTGTCCCTTTCTTATAGGCAGTCAACCGCAATCTTCCTCATTAACATCATCATCATCTCTATTTCAAAATTAGCATCTTCTCTCAATTAATTAGGGCTCATCTCCAGCATCTACCCTCTAAAGAGTTTGTTTCTTGGATATATATTCATCCATCATCATATCCCACTCAACTCATTTTTTTCCTAAAACAACTCTTCAGATCTTCTAGGGCCCGTTTCTTTTCGGCTCTTTTTTTTATTTATTTGAACCCTTTTCTCTTTCCTAAGATTTATAACTTCCCTCATGAACCATCACTAACCATACTCATCTTTCCTTCAATCAATCAGACAAACCTCATTGTCTGAATCATCACTTTTCTCTGTTTTCACTTTTCTCATCATGACCCAACTTTTGGAATATCAGATGCACTGCAACAAAAGAAGTACACACGCCCAAGTCGTCTCCAAACTCGCAGCATCCCTACCCAATTCCTCTTCCAGCACTAGTAGAATCCTATAAAAACTTCACTCAACTCTTCACCACAATAGGTTTGCAAGTTGTGCAAGTTTCTTCAAATACTAACCTTCACTATCCCCCAAAAGTCTGACTAGATTTCTTATCAAAGTAGCATTGAGAGTCCCACCCTACCCCCACCCACCATCCATCTTCATTCTGTGGGCCACAATAGCTTCTTCAAACTATTGATCATACGTTCACAAATCTCCATTTTTTTATTTAGGTACAATACCCATAATATCCAATACCTTTAACTTCAACACATGTCGCCATTTAGGTGGTTTAATAGAACAACACTAATGGCACAGTTATACAAATTCTTTAACTATATCAACAAACTTGAAGTAGACAATTTATCAACCTCTACTCAAAACATCAGTGATCATACCATCTTATGACTTATACGAGGTTTTGGTGAATTTTTTTCTCACCATGTAACCTTAATGTAACATACATTCTATCGTCAACTGAAAAAGATACAAAACTAGCTTCTTCTCGGAACCATAAATTGGTCAAATTCTACCCTCATCTAAAACAAAGATTAACTACCTGGTAGTTTTCTTCTTTCTTCACAGGATGTTTATTTTCTTGCAACACTAAAACCCTAAAATCCACTCCTCATTTCACGCTAATGGAAAGAATTCAGATTCGATCTTCTAGAGTTTGAGAGAAAAGAAACGAATGAGAATCGCGGGCTTAGGGATTTAGGGATATTTATTTATAAATAGGTCGGGTGGGTCGGGTTGTATTTGGGAACGGATCTTAGAGATTTAGGGATATTTGTTTATAAGTGGGTCTGGTTGTATTTTGGGAAGGGGTAAGTATTTTTTAAATCTTTAGGTGACGTGGACCACTAAAAACGCGTGTGTGTAACAATGCCAACCTTCAACTGGGCTAGTGCTCGGAAGGTTAAAAATAATTCACATCAAACATGTTAAGGGAGGTATATAAACTCCCGTGTAGTTTAAGTACTAAAGTGAATTTTTGTGCCAAGTTCAGAGGGGATTTTTGTCTCTTTTCTGCTACTAACCTTAATGAGATATGGAGTCTGGAGGAAAAAAACATGTTGTTTGTCGACTGAATCAAAATTTCTTTGACCCTCTTCTTTGATCTTTTCTCGAAAGATTTTAGCCATTGTTTTATAGTGCTTTTTATCCTATAAAAAGTTCGTCAAATAGAGTTTTAAGAGCATGTTATCATGGTGAGATCATGTAATTTTAGACTTATTATGATGGTCGATAGATAATAAGTCCAACAAGAAAAAAAAAGTTGATGAATTAATTTGAATTTTTTTTTATAAAAAATCAATTGTAATATTTAGATCTTAGATTGCTGAGTTCATGAGTAGCTCAACAATGTTAAAAAAAAGACATGTGCGCTTACGCCCAAAATTTAAGACTTATCATTTTTTAATAATAATACTGTTCTAACTTTTTTATTTTTAATTAATAGATATTGAATACTATATGTAAAAAAAGTAAACTTTTTCAGATAAAATGAAGAAATTATTAGAAGAAATTTGACATATAAAGTACTATATCTCATGAAAAATAATTTAAAATAAGAATGATTTTATTATAATGTCACGACCCAAATCAGACCGCGACTGACACCCACACTTATCCTACTATGTGAGCGAACCAACCCATCCAATTTCAAATGTTTACCAATAATAACGGAAAATAACGCGGAAGACTTACACTCATTAATAAAATTAATAAATAACTTCTAAAATTCAACATCTATTAGTCCCAAAACAGGGAATTCATCAACCACAAACATCTATAATCACATTACTAAAACTAAAGATTATTCTAAGAAGCCTAAAATAAACACAAGCAGTCCATTCCGGAACTTCAAGGCATCAAGACATTAGGAAGAAGATCCATCCCAAGCTGAAGCATTAGCTCACCCTGAAATCATCCGGTGTATGAAGACTGGCTAAGTTGCGGTTGAGTTGAAGACTAACGTATGTTTGTTTGCACTCCACATATAAACAAAAGAAACTAAGAAAGTTAGGGTCAGTACAAAACACGAGTACTGAGTTATGGTATCATCGGGCCAACTCAAAATAGAAAACAGTATAATATCGAATAACATCATAAATCAACTACAATAACGTCAACATGTATCAATACAGTTGCTATAATCATTAATAAGCATCGTCCAAGGTTCACCCATGAGGACTCAATCCTCAATGCAATACCCATTTGGGAATTAGGTTTCATTAATGGAGGTCATATTAACGTCTTTCAAGATTCATTATGTTGATTCCTCTTTGTGTCGGGTACGTGACACTCCCGATCCCTGATTCTACGTGTCGTTCGTGACACCCCGATCCCCTATTTATGTGTCGTTCGTGACACCCGTCCCACTAATACTATGTGTCGGTTCGTGACACCCGTTCCACGAATACTATGTGGTCGATTCGTGACAACATCCCGTCCCACTAATTTTACAGTATCGGTTCGTGACCCCCTTCCACTAATACTTGTGTCGGTTCGTGACACCCGTCCCACTAATTCTACGTGTTGGTTCGGTGACACCCGTGCCACTAATACTATGTGTCGGTTCGTGACCCGTCCACTAATTCTTACGGTCGTTCGTGACACCACCGTTCCACTATACTCCGTGTCGGTTCGTGACACCCGTTCCACTAATCTCATCACTGTAAGTTCATCAAGCCTTCTTTTATACCAAAGGCATCATCAATCTCATTATCAAGGTAGATTAGGGTTCTTTCGAGATTAAGAATTCAATAGCTTCATCATGGCTACTTTTTATCACAAAATTATTTAATCATTTCATACATCATAAATAAAGCATATAGAAGGTTTCAACACTACTCAAATACATATCATTCGCTATTAAGAGTTTACTACGACTAGCATAAAACCATAACCTACCTCCACCGATGGAATTCGTGGATCAAGCACAAGCAATTTCCTCAAAATCTTTGGCGTTCTTCTCTCGTTTTTCTCTTTTCTTCGTTCGTTTCTCCCTCTCTCTCTCTCTTTCTACTATTTTTTTATTCAAACCCCTCTTTCTTTTAACCTAATTAACTAGAATTAAGTATTAAAGACAACAAAATAACCCACTAATTATTTAAAAGGTTATCTCCTTTACCCCCCAATTAAATTAGATTATTAACTTTACCCACTATTTAGATTAAAGCAGGAAATATTCCAAAACGCCCCTAAATATTTAACAAAATCCGACCCACGCATCCTGGATTACGCAGTCTTGACGGCCTTCGTGCCCTGCGACGGTCCGGCCTGCTACTCCGTCAAAGAGTTCAGAGACTGAAATTCACTGAAGGTATCTGGGTGACGCCCTGGGGTATTGCGTCCCGCATGTGACGGTCCGTCCCAAACCATCCGTCATGCAGTTCAGAGTCAATTCCACTAAAAGGGTCTGTGACTGCTCGTCACGCCTGTGCGGTCCGTCCTGTCTTCCGTCACGAGGTTCAGTAGAGTCGATTTCAGTACCCAATTTCAGAATTCCAATTGTTTTGGTAACGTGACCCCCCTCGCACTGGCCGTCGTGCCCATGAACGTCTCATCGTGGGGTCCGTCGACTTAGCCAGTGTTTCCAGAAATAAAATTTCTGCTCAAAACGACTAAACAGGTCGTTACATATAAATTAAAAACTAGAAGAAATCAATTATATAAAAATTATTAATGATTCAAATTTAAAGTCTCATTTTAATTTTTGCTTTAGACCACTAATATGCTTGATCCGCTCCTGAATGAGTTTGGCACAATCTCAAATTATCATTGAGAAATACCGAAACTAACATTGCTGGAGGCGGATCCCAAACCCTCATTGTTAGTAGGGGCATATTTATATGTGGATCTCCATTTAATTTTTAACTCTCATACATATTTTAACTAATTGATCGTAAAATTAATTATTGAGTTGATTCGTTATTATTGAATAAAACCCTTTTGATGTTGCATAAAAATCATTGCTTTACATTTAACTACCACTAAAAAGATTCTCTTAGTAAAAGTGGTAGGACTATTTCAAGTGTTTCAGCTAAAACAACTATGCATATTTATTTTTTCTATTTACACATGATCTGGCGTGGTCAATCCAATTATATTATAAAAGGAGGGATCTTTTCAAAAATGAAAAAAAATCTGATAACTATGAAAACCACAACACAAGCTTTCTTTCCATTCATTCTCTTTATTTAAGAGAAGAAAAAATTAAGTGATCACGATCCTTTTCCCCTTTATTTTCATTTGTTTATTTATATGAAACCAATTGAACAAGTCTTTGTTGTTGGTAACTTATAACTAAAAATAGATTTCTACCATTATAATCTTGTAATCAAACACTTTTATGTTTAAATCAATCATAATCATGATATTTAAATACGTAAAAAATAAGAGAAATTGCAAAGAACAACATACAATAGAATAAAACTAGAAAAGAAGAATAAGAGCAAAAATAATTTACTAAAAAATAACCTAAATGACATGTCAAAGGAAGAAGAACGAATGAGAAAAGAGTGAAAATCAGGAATAAAATTAAGCTGATTTTAGGTTTATTAATAAAAATAAAAACACGGCAAATGAATAATCATATGCATCACTCAAAGAAAAAAAAGGAACCAGCAAATTAAATAAAAAAAATGTAAGGAAAAAAAAAAGCTACTCACCATAAAGCAAAAGCGAAAAACGACAGAATTAGAGTCTGTTTGGCTCAGCTTAAAAGCTGGTCAAACTGATTTAAAAGCTGAGTTTTGACTTATGTAGCCTTTTTTTTGGGCAATAACTCAACTATCTTATTTTAAGTTAAAAAAAAACTTATTTTAAGCCAAAAGTTACACAAAGCTGGGGTAATGGGTTTTATTTTTTTTAGCTTATAAGCTGTTTTATGTTTACCCATTTTATCTCTTTTTTGCCCTTATTATTTTATAATCTCCAATTACAACATAACCCCTACATTTTCTTTCTTCCATTTTTCCCTTTTCACACGTTTGGCACTAGGCAACTTCGAATTTTATCCAAACACATAACGGGCTTATTTTAAAATATTTTTCAGCACTTTCAAATACTTTTTTTTAAAGCTGCTTTTATTAAGCCCATCCAAACGGGCCTTTATACGAATGAACTGTTCTTGAAGTAAAGCATAAAAAATGGAATGAGAAATTTCATAATCACTCTTGATTGTCTAAGACACTCGAACTTATTAAATAGTTAATATTGATGCTAATGCACAAATTACTTCTAATCATTTATATTTATTAGATATAGATTCATAAAAGAATTCAGATTATATTGTATTTGAGATATATTAATTGAAGTAAATTGTAACGACCTGTTTAGTCGTTTTAAGCAACAGATTTTATTCTGAAAAAACTGGCAGAAGTGATGGATGCCACGACGGACCGTCACGGGCACGACGGACCGTCGTGGAGGGGTCGTTCAAAACCTTGGACCAAATCTGAAATTGGTACTGAAAAATCGCTCTTCCTGAACTAACGCGTACGAAATGGCAGACCGGACCGTCACAGTGTGACGGACCGTCACAAGAGTCCAAGTGAAATTCACTCTCTGACCCTTGCTACTTACAGCTGACGGACCGTTCGCAGCACGACGACGGCCTTCACCGGGCTGCGTAGTCCCCTGGCTGGGTCGAATCCTATTGTTATTAAGGGGCGTTTTTGGACTATTTCCTGCTTTAATATAAAGTAAGGTTTTAATGTTCTAAGTCCTATTAACTTGAGGTGGCTTAAAAGAGGATAACCTTAAGTTATTAGTGGATATTATTGCCATCTTTTAAAAACTTATTATATGATAATTAGGTACAGAAAGAGGGTTTTGGAATAAGAAAAAGAAAGACAATCAAGAGAGAGAGAAGAGATCGCTCAAGGGAGAAGGGAGAACGTAGCTTTGGGAAGATAGCTTGTTGATCGCAATTCTTCGTGAAGGTAGGTTAGTGTTTTTTCACTATGCCGTATTAAACTCTTAATAGCGAATATATGTGTTGGGTAGTATTTTAAGTCTTCTATATGCTAATTGTTGTATGCATGATGCTCTTATATATATATATGTTGTGATAAAATATCATGATGAAGCTATTGAATCTTAATCTGAAAGAAACCCTAATCTACTTTGTTAATGATGATGCTTGGTAAAAGAAGGCTTTAATGAACAAGGTAGTGGTTCGGGGATCGTGTGCCACGTTCCGGTACCGGATAAAATATGAGGATCGGAGTGTCAACGTTCCGACAGCCAGGAATTAATATGAGTATCGGAGTGTGCACGTTCCGACAACCAGCCAGGGATAGAATATGAGGATCGAAGTGTTTACGTTTTTCCGACACCCAGGATAGAATAGAGGAATCGGAGTGTCACGTTCCACAACCAGGATAGTATATGGATCAGGGTGCCACGTTTCCCGGTACCAGGATAGAATATGAGGATGGAGTTTCACGTTCCGACACAAGGATAGTATTGATCGGTGCCACGTTCGTACCATATAAATGGAGCGGAGTGTCACGTCCCGACACGGAGTAACAATATAAATGAAAAAAAAATCTTGAAAATACTAAATATACTCAATCTAAAACATGTTTCCCAATGAGTATGATGAGGAGGCCGTGGTCTCATTGATGTGCTTGGTGTGTAACCAGATATGGTATTTAAATGCTGGTCAGCTAAGGATATTAGTTGATTTTATGATGTCCTTTATATATACCTGTTTTCTATTTTGAGTTGGCCGATGATACCTACTCATAACTTGTGGTTGTACTGACCCCCACTTTTATGTTTTCCTTTTGTTTATTGTGGGAGTGCAGAAAGTGCGTCATCTGATCTTCGACTCACAGTAGTTCAACCAGTCTTGTCACACCGATCGTCAGGGTTGAGCTAATGCTTCTAGCCTTGACTGGATCTCCTTCCTCAGGCTTGATGCCTTGAAGTTTCGGCATAGACTATCTTTTATTTGTTTAGCTTCTTAGAATACTCTTATTTTTAGTAAATTGGATCATAGATGGTCTTGTGGTGAATGATTCCAGATTTTGGGAATTAATAGAAGTTGAATTTTAACTCGTTTATTGAATTGTCTTTTATTTATGAGTTTAAGTCTCCGCATTACGTTATGTTCAAAAAAAAGATATTAAATTGAAATGATAAGGTTTAGATGGTTGTGGTTTCCGCTCACATTCGAGGGTAATGTGGGGCCAGTCGCGCTCAGTTTTGGGTCGTGGACAAACTGGTATCAGAGCATTAGGTGTCGTTGGTCTCATCACACAATAACAGGTCTATTCGGGTTCTTCAAGAACGGTAAGGGGGACGCCTTTCCTTTTCTTTGAGAGCTCTAAGACTTTAGTAAAAATTCCATTCTTTCTTTTCTTTCTTTCTGCATTCCTTGGAGCCAATTGGTATCTAGGTGATACAAATGGGTATCTGACCATCTTCAACTCTATTTCGCAGATGTTAGAAACTTAGAGGCAACGACTTACTCCCACACAACACGCAAGACAAGATGCATCTGAGCCAAGCCACCGGGGCTGTAGCTCGAAGTGCACAGTGGCAAGAGGCCGCGGTAGAGGTTCGTGGAGGACGTCCTCTAGGGGAAGAGGCGAGCACCTAGCCCATCTGTGTACTAGGGCGGTGACTCCTTCCTCCACCGACTGAGGAAGTAATAGAGAAGGGATGATGTGGGAGAATGAACAGTACAGAATGAGGAAATGTCACACCCCCCAACCTACCCCAGAGTGATCATCATGTTCTCTCTTATCTTAGTGGGGGTTTTCTGATCAGGGTCAGGCACCCCCACGTTTTCTGGCACCAACACCTCCGGTTTCAGAGTACAACAATGCAGCCACTATGGCCCCCCTCGTAGGATGCCCTCAATTGGACTAGGTCACACTTTCCCTCCCCAACGTCTACTATCACTGGGCCGATAATGAGGAATGACAGCATGAAATTTTAGGTAAGTTCTTGAAAATTGAAACCTCCGTCTTCCAAGGGTGCCGACTCTGAGGATGCTTACGATTTTCTGTTTGACTGTCATGAGCTACTACACAAGATGATATAGTAGAACGTTTTGGTGTTGAGTTCGTCGTTATCAATCAGTTTTCAAGGAACGGCCAAAATGTGGTGGCGTCACATTTGAAGTGTCAACCAACAGGGCCACCCCTCTGACTTGGCCTCACTCTAGCTTGTTTTATGGAGAAGTAATATCCCACTCCCGGCCTTTTTTTTTTTTTTTCGGGATAGGCCAAGGACGAGTTTCTTTGTCTTGAGCTAGGCAAGGTATGAATGTGCGGTCAATGCATATGAGCCTAAGTTTCGTGCACTATCCAATATGCCACCCAACTATGTTTGCAGTCCACAAGATCGGATTCAACCGTTTTGTGAAGGGGTTAGATCAGAGTTGCGAATTTCAGCCTTACCTTGTCAGTCGGCTACGGCAAAATCGCTTCCAAGAAGTGTATTTTCGTAGTAGAGGTGGAAGGAGTGAAATCCAGATGATTCACCACGGCGGTCGACTCAAAGAGGTTTCGAAAGGAGGTGGAGTTTAAAAATGGGTTTTCTTACTCTAGAGACAGGGTTCCTGAGGTTCTCAGTTCGACCCATTCAGTCTTCACACTACAGACTGTAGTCGGGGTTCCACCTCATACCGGTCAACATTTCTCTGAGAGGACCCTATCTGAATCTATATAGTGTTATGGTGTGGGGAGACTAGGCATATCAGAGGTATTGTCCAAAACAGAGTGATAGACCCCCAACACTAAGGTAAGGTGGTCATGGCAGAGGCCGTTATCCGAGGACGAGGTGTCGATGTAAGTGGTGGTCACCAAAATGGCCGGGGTGATGGGCAAACTGGAGCCACTAACATCACAACATGGTAGGGGCAACGGTACAACAAACGAAAGGGCCCATTGTTATGCTTTCCCTGGGAGATCAAGGCGGGAGACCATCTGATGCCTGTCATCACAGTAATCTCGGTTTTGTGATTGCATGGCTTCCGTATTGTTTGATCCTGGATCCACATTTTCTATGTATCTTTCCTCATTTGCTAATGTCTAGAATTACATTGTGATTACTTGATACGCCTATTCGTGTTTCTACTCTCACTATCCTACCCGGTGGTGAGTCTGTGGTAGTTGAAAAGGTTATAGGTCGTGTTTGGGACTTGTGGGGAGTAACACCTTATTAGATTTTGGTTACTAGAGATGTTGATTTGAATGAATTCTGGGTATGACTTTGCTTTCTTCTCGACAATTTGCAAATCTGGATTTAATGCTAAATGGTGCGTTAGGAAGCCTGGACAGATACCGTTAGTGTGGGAGGGTTGACAACTTTCGAATCCGGTGCGCATAATCTCCTTTCCTCTTCGTTCTACGAAATGGTTATTAAAGGTTTTTAGCTTTCTTGGAATCCATGATGACACTACCCAAGTCCTTTCGCATTGAGTCGGTTTCTTCGTGGTCCGTAGTTTTCTTGATGTGTTCCCTCAGAGCTTCCGTGTATGCCACCAGATAGGATATTGACTTCTATAGTTGATCTTGAGAAACTCGGTTTTTTTTTTTTACCTTCCACTCGCCCCATTTTCTATAACCACCCCCTTATAGAATGGCTCCGCGGAGTTAAAAGTTAAACCAATTTCAAGAGTTGTTGAGCAAAAGGCTTCATTAACAAGTGCATCTCTTTTGGGGTGCTCCGGTTTGGGTTGTGAAAAGAAGAAGGATGGGAGTTTTTCTGATGTGCATGACCTATACCCGGGCAGTTGACAAGGTGACCATAAAGACCACGTATCCTCTTCCATCGCATTGATACTTGTTCGATCAGTTAAAGGTCTTGTGTCTTCTCTCAGCTGACTTGAGATCCGTTATCATCCATTGAAAATCCGGGCAACCGGATTGTGCCAAAGACTGCTTTGAGAACCAGGTATGGCCATTACGAATTTGTAGTGGATGTCTTGTTGGTCTACGAATGCCCCTGCTGCGTTCATGGTTTTGGATGACGTGATTTTTAAAGCCTTATTTTGGATCTCTTTTGATCGTATTTATTGATGATTACTGATATATCTCTAAATAAAGGAGGACATGAGGAGCATTTGAGAATGGTATTGGAAAATGTTGAGGGAGAAAAGCTTATGCCAAGTTCTCTAAGTGTGAGTTTTGGCTAGAACGCAGTGTCCTTCTTGGTGCACGTGGTTCTAAGATGGAGTGATGGTGAATCCTCCTTCGAGGGGATATCGAAGTAGTGAAGAATGGGTAATACCTACTAAGTGTCCTAAATAAGGAGCTTTGTTGGTTAGCCATTATACCGCGATTTGTCACAGCGATTCCCTCAATTGCTTCCCAACTGACGAACTTGACTAAGCAAAATGTTCCATTTTTGTATGGTCGGATGCGTGTGAGGAAAGCTTTCGAAGCTCAATACTCTTTTGACTACCCACCTTCCTTACTCCAGTTGATGTTAAGAACTCTTTCATTGTTATTGTGAATGCCGATCCTATTCTTGGTTTGGGTGCCGTGCTAATGCAAAAGAGAAGAATTTGATTGCTTATGCTTCAAGACAATTAAAAAAATGCATGAACGTAACTATCCAACTCCATGATTGAATTGGCCCTGTAGTGTTTGCATTAAAAGCAATGGAGACCCTATCTATATGGGTTAATGTGAGTCTTACGTATCAATCGTAGTTACAGTATGTCTTCCTCAAAGAAGATTTGAATTTGAGACATAGGCTATGGATGGAACTACTGAAGGCCTACGACATCACTATTTGTATCAATCCGGCGAAGGCGAATGTGGTACAGCGGATGCTTTAAGTAGAAAAGGCGGCGAAGACACAAAAGAGGGAGCTGGAAGTCTAGCTCACTTGCCAGCTTCTTCTAGATCGCCCATTGGCTAGAAAGTTTAGATTCTGGCTAACGACCGTTAGGATATTAATTAAATGAGAAGGGAGGATTTTTAGCTTTGTGTGGAGGCAATATCTTCCTTCCTTGACAGATTAAGGGAAAGCATTTAATAATGATGAAAAATTTACCCGGATCCGAATAACGTGTTGGCAAGATAGGCTAAAGAAGCGACCATCGATGAGGAAGGTGTTTTGGAGATTAAGGGAAGTGTATGTGTACCCCGCGTCTATTGATTTTATCAACACTATTCTGAAGAGGCTCATAGTTTCAAGGTAGTCGATACATCCGTGTGCAACAAAGATGTACCGTGACCTAAAGCAACACTTTTGTGGAAAGAATGAACGTGATATTGTTGGCTTTTATATTGGCCCAATGTCCAAATTTGTCAACAAGTAAAGTCGAACACCAAGGCCCCGGATGAACACTTCAGAGATGCCTATTCCGTAAATGGAAATGGAGAGAATGCAATGGACTCGTGTTGTCTCCAAAGACATTGGGCAAAGTAGTTCGACTCCATTTGGGTGATTGTGGGACAGTTAACTTAAGTTGCTCATTTCATGTCCGGTTAAGGTGTCTTACAATGCAGAGAAGTTTGCCAAAACTTTTACACATCTCAGAGATTGTTTCGGTTTGCATGGGGTTCCCACTATCCATCATATCAGATAGAGGTACGCGTTTAACTACTATTTAAGTTTTGGAAACATTGCTGCGGAATTGGGTACTAGTTGGACCTTAGTACCACTACTAAAATGGCGACGCTCTTTCCATCCTCAGACCGATGGTCAGTCTGAGCGACGATAAGTGTTTATGATATGCTTCGTGGCATGTGTGATAGAATTCGGTGGCCATTGGGATAGTTCTTACCCTTAGCGTAGTTTTCATACAATAATAGCTATCACTCACGCTTGATATGGCCCCATTTGAAAGGCTTGTATGGGTAGGAGATGTAGGTCCTCCCATTGGTTGGTTTGAGTGCATTCGAGGTTTAGACCTTGGGGTCCTGATCTCTTGAGGGATTCGATAGAAACATGAAATCTATTCAAAGAGAAGCTTCTAGCGGCGCAAAGAGACAAAAAGAATATGCAGATCGACAGGTTAGGACTTAGAGTGACATGGAGGGGAACAAGTCTTTGTTGAAAGTTTCGCCAAGGACAGGGGTGATGGCGGTTTGGTAAAATAGGCACACGCTCAGCCCACGGTACATTGGTTCCCCTTTGAAGTACTTAAGCGAGGTAGGGGAGGTGGCTTATGAGTTAGCCTTGCTCCAGGGCTGTCCGAGTAGCATCCGGTGTTTCATGTGTCAGATGGTGACAATATACATGGGATGGAACTACATTCTCCGTTGGGATTTCATTTTGCTTGAATGAGAATTTTGTCTATGAGGAAGAGCCTGTTGCCATTTTAGATAGAGAAATTCGCAAGTGAGGTCAAAAGGAGATTGCATCTTCTATCAAAGGTTCAATTGAAGCATCGACCCGTTGAAGAAGCCACTTTGGAGAAGGAGCAGAGTACCAGAAAGATACCCCATCTGTTTACAGACTCAGGTCTTCCTTTCAACTCTTGTTTTCTTCTCTGATCGTTTTCGGACGAACGATGGGTAAATGTATCTAATTGTAACGACTGTTTATCGTTTTTAGCAACAATTTATTCTGAAAAACTGGCAAGAAGTGACGGATGCCACGACGGACCGTCACGGGCACGACGGTACCGTCGTGGAGGGTCGTTTCAAAAACTTGGAAAATCTGAAACATTGGGTACTGAAAACGACTCTCTGAACTTCGTCACGACAATGGCAGGAACGGACCGTCCACGGTGTGACGGACCGTCAAAGAGTCCCAGTGCAAAATTCACTCTCTGACCCTGGTCTACTGACATCAGGCCGGACCGTCGCAGGCCCGACGTCCCGTCACGGTGCTGCGTAGTCCCAAGCGGGTCGGAATCCTTATAGGTAATTTAAGGGCGTTTGGACTATTTCCTCTTTAAAAAATTATAAAGTAATGGGTTAATGTAATAAGTCTAATTACTTGAGGGTTAAAGAGGTAACTTAAGTTATTTAGTGAATTATTAGTGCCACTTTAAAACTTAAATTATATGATAATTAGGGTACGAAATAGGGTGTTTGACAAGAAAGAAAAGAACCGCAAGAGAGAGAGAGAGAATCTACAAGGGAGAAGGGAGACGTAGCTTTGGAAGATAGCTTGTTGATTCGCATTCTCGTTGAAGTAGGTTATGGTTTTTACCTATTCGTAGTAAACGCTTAATAGCGAATGATTGTGTTGGGTAGTATTATTAAGAAGTCTTCTATATCTTATTGTGTGTAGGCATGATTGCTCTTATTGATTCTATATGAATTGTGATAAAATAGCATGAATGAAGCTATTGAATCTTCAACTTGAAAGAAACCACTAATCTACTTGTTAATGATGATGCCTTGGCTAAAAGAAGGCTTAATGAACGAAGGTGTGCGATTAGGGGATCGGGTGCCACGTTCCGGTACCATGATAAATTGAGGATCGGAGTGTCACATTTCGACATCCAGGATAGAATATGAGGATCGGAGTGTTCACGTTCCGACACCGTGATAGAATATGAGGATCGGAGTGTCACTTCCGACACCCAGGATCGAATACTGAGGATCGGAGTGTCACGTCCGACACCATGATAGTATATGGATCGGGTGCCACGTTCCGTTACCAGGATAGAATTGAGGATCGGCGTGTCACATTCCGACACCATGATGTATATGGATTCGGGTGCCACGTGCCGGTACCAGGATAGAAGGAGGAGCGGAGTGTCCCGTATACTGACACGAGAGTAAAAATATATGAATCTTGAAAGATACTAATATACTCAATCTAAAGAACATGTTTCCAAATGAAGTATGAATTGAGGAGGCGTGAGTCTCATTGAATGTGCTTGGTGTTGTAACCAAGGATTATGGTAATTTTACATCTTGCATGCTAAGGAGATAGTTGATTTTATGAATGTTCTTGATATATCTGTTTTTCTATTTTGAGTTGGCGATTATAAACCTACTCAGTACTTTGGTTGTACTGACCCCCGACCCCCTACTTTTATTTTTCCTTTTGTTTTTTGTGAGTGCACTCAAAACGTTTCCGTCATCTTCGACTCAACATATTCAAAGCCCCAAAGTTTGTCACACCGGATCTCTTCAGGGTGAGCTAATGCTTCTAGCTTTGGACTGGATTTCCTTCCTCATGTCTTATGCCTTGAAGTTTGTCGGCAATTACTAGCTTTATTGGTTTTAGCTTCTTAATACTCTTAGTTTAGTAAATTGACATAGATGGTTTCTTTGTGGTGATGACTTCCAGATTTTGGGGAATTAAATAGAAGTTGAATTTTATAATTATGAATTGTCTTTTAATTATGATTTAGTCTTCGCCTTACATTTATTTGAGATTAAATTGAATGATAGGTTTATATTGTTGTTCGCTCACATCGGAGGTAAATGTGGGTGCCAGTCGCGGCTCGGTTTTGGATCGTGACATAAATATTATCATGTGATATGCACCAAATAGAAACTTCTTTCTCTATTCTATTTGATTATTAAAAATATTTTCAAATCACTCCCTGATAATTTAAAGGAATAGTCCACACTTTTAGTTTTTGTCCTGAATTTCTAATATATAATGAAACTAAATGAAGACAAGTTTAATCTCATTCTTTATACTTTAAAACGATTTTTAAAATTGAAATAACAAAATTTATTAATCCGACAACGAATAATTGAATTGATTTACGAATACTGCTTATTATTTATATTTGTAAGAATTTTCGAATAGGATTCATAATAATTTTGTAAACCAATTCTTTTTATTCTTTGATAAAGCCATAATCATTCAATTATGTTGATTAATTTGAAAATTACAGAAAGTAACATATAATAGAATATATAAAATTAGAAAGAAGAACAAAAAGGGAAAGAATTCATTAAAAATAACCGAAGCGATTGATCCGTAGAAGAAGAAGAACTGGAAAATAGTAAAAATTAAAGAAATAAACTTAAATTGCTTTTAAATTTACTAAATAAGAATGCAAAATCATGACAAATGGATAGTCATATCATATCAATAAAAAAAGAAAGAAGAAGAGAACTAAAAAAATTGAAACAGACAAAATAAACATAACTTAAAGATGAAGAAAAAACTACTCATTAAGAAAAAGAAAGTAAAATGAAAGAATTATACAAACGAAATTGAGAATTAAATTTTGAATTATAGAAAAACAGAAGTCAAAAGGATGACATTACACATGACGCTAAAATGACCTATGTTGCTCAAACGGAGACTTACGTAATGGCTAAACAATGTAGCTTTAGGAGAGAGAAATTTCAAAATCACTTTTGATTGTCCAAAACTTTGACACATATTTTTTTATTTTTAATTATTTCTTGTTTTTAACTTTTAAAAAATTCTTTTTGTTAAGAGAATAATATTATTATATCTACATAATTGTAATTCATTTGTTTGCTTTTCATTTTACATACTTTTAGGTAATGTTATTTTTTTTCTTATTCATTTATTATCTATCTTCAGTTGTTTAGTTATAGTATTACTTTAATATTTTAAAATAACAATTTTTAATCATAAAAGAGATTAGTAACCTACAAATTTCTCTACGATGAGTGGTGTTATTAATCATGAATATTTTGTTGTTGAATGCACCTATAGATAAATTTAATTTATATTAAATAAAATAATTTTTTTTATCGTAAAAAAAATTAGTCATTTATAAATTTCAGTATGATGAGTGACATTATTAATTATGAATATTTTATTATTGAATGCACCTATAGATAAATTTAACTTATATTAAATTTTATCAGTGACTTTTATCAATTACTTAAATTATTTTTAAAATTATAGCTATAAATGTTGTTATTTTGTTAATATATCAGTCCATCATGTTCTTATAAAGTGTGTGCTTATTAAAACATTGTTTATTTATCTAAGTTGTCATTTATTTTAAAATTGTGTATCAATTATATTTTACAATAATTACAAATTATAATTAATTATTATTTTATTTTCCAATAATAATAGATATCTTGAATATTTAATAATAAATAAAATTTAGTACTATTTCTTATATAGTTACATTTGTCAGCATTATCATTTACTTAATGAAAATGAATTTCAATTTTTAAAATTTAAAAGATTTAGTAGTGTAATTACGTTTATACAACTGTACATAATTTTAGAAAATAGAATATAATTATGTTATGACAAATATAAATATATTTTTAGAAATACTAGATTGTGTAATTATTAAGACAATATTTACACGGAATTGTAATGGCCTTTTTGATCGTTTCGAGTACTAAAGCCTTTTTTTCATTAAATACTTTTCAATAGATTCTAAATGTGTATTTTGGATTATTCATAATGATAATTATAAAATTAGTGCGATAGTTTTAATATTTGAAATAATTAATGCTTAAAGAAGATAATACTAAAATTGATTGTGGGCCACTTTTTTTTTTCTTTTTTAATAATTAGTTATATATAATAATTAGGATATAATTAATCTCTGGTAAAAAGGTAGAAAAAGGAGAATGGCGAAAAAAATCAAAAAGCAAGACTTCCGATAAATTATCCGCCTAAATCTTGTGTTGGGTATATTGGTATGACTCATGTTATTATCGTTATTATTATAATTGAAATTGTCGACATTCGATAAAAATTGAAAGTGATCAGGTTAACGTGGTAGGTGTGATTATCACTGTTGAAATTGTGGATTAATAAAGTGAGGAGAATTGGGTATTACAATGGTTTGAAGGATACTATATATGTATATACTATTACTTATATAGGGTAGCAAAATGGGTAAATTAATATAGGTATTCATTTATATTATTCATATTTAATAAATTGGATATCTAACTTATTTGAACAGGGAAAAACCAAGTAATTTATTTATCATTTAAAATGTATATTAAATAATAAAATAAGTACAAATAAATATAAAAAAACATAACTGGTTCAAACAGTCTTAATTTCTTTTTTTTCTTTTAAAAAAGAACTCTACCAAATCTTAAACTTTTTTTTACATTATTAATTTGGGATAGAGGGTGGTAGGGCTAGTTTTGGGGTGGGTGGGGGGGGGTGGGGGGTAAGAGGTTGGACGTGCTTAAGGTTAAAGGAAAAAAGGAAGGGGGGGTAAAGTAGGGGGGGAGTTTCCCTTCTAGGGGTGGTGGGGTTATAATTTCATTTTTTTTAAAAACATCTTAATGCAAGCAAAATTAAACAACTTGTTAATTTTTTTTTTTTTTGGAATGGGGTGTTTTCTTTGTCCTTTTCACTTTTTTTTACATGAACTTCTTGTACACCCCACTTTCAATGACTTTTTTTTTTTAACCCACACAATCAAAACACAACAACCAACCCTCCTTTTTTTTTTTCCTCTGGTGTGGGTGGGGATGTGGGGTGGCTGTCGTCTCTGGTTCGGTGGGTGGGAGGTGTGGGGGGGGGTGGGGGCTGGGGAGGGCCCTTGGGGGCCGCCTTCTTTTTGTTCTTTGATGTCTCTTGCTCTGTGTTTAGGGGTGGTTGGGGGGGCGCGTTGCTCTGGTTCTCCATTTGGGGCTCGGGGTGCGGCGGCGGGTCCGTCTACCTTGCGTTCTGTTTCTTTGTGGAGCGTGGAGTGGCCAGCGTGTGGTTGGTCATTTTTTAAACCCTAACCAATCCTTGATTTTTTAAACGATTTGTTTCCTCTATTTTTGGATTGTGGTGGGTGGGTGGGGAGGGGGGGGCCTGGGACTTGGTTAGTGTGGGGGGGTGGGGGGTGGGGGTGGAGTTATTGATAAAACAATAATTTTTTTAAAGCATTTAATAAGATCTCCAATATAATATGTGTAATATAGTTATCCATATTATCCATTGGGTAAGCTCGTTTTACCCATTTAAAATATGAGTCGAGTCGGATAACTTATCCATTTTTATTTAACTCATTTTTTGATCGACTCGATTCGCTCATTTACCACCTCTACTTATACATGTGAGTGACTTTCTTGAAGGGTAGGATTGTTATGTTAGATGTACAAAAAACTAATAGGCTTGATTAGGAAAAGTTGAAAAAAAAAACTAATAACCAAGGAATTTGAGAATTTGGTAAAAATTAGAATGACTCTCATACCAATCATTTAACAATGATTGCCTTATCATTGGACAATGATTTAGGCTATACAGTTAAAATATTGGAATATGTTAGTTCGTCAATCATCACAATATAACACTGATGCTCATCCTTAGGTAAAAATTATCATATTATTTAAGTTTTAATTTACGAAAATATGTAATTAAGTATTAAGTGTATTGAATTATTTAAATTTCATTTAAATATGCTAATTGAACGAATTTAGACTTATCTTTGGGTTTGAACTTTAGAAACTTGTTTATAGAATTAGGTGAGTTTTTGAATCTAGACTAAACATAGAATAAATTGAGTGTTGATAGACTCATTAACTTACAAGTTATGCACATATATATATATGATAGATTGAAAAAGTTCGGAGGCATTGAGGAAAGGAAAAGTATTGGTAAAGTAGCTTGCTTGAATTCTGTTTTTCGGTGGAGGTAGATTATGGTTATATCTATTTGATAGATCAACTCTCAATAGTGATTGATATGTATTGAGTGATATTGTGAAGTTTCATATGTACTTGATTGTGTGGTTGTGTGATTTGTGATTGGTCTAATTTCTTGAGGCTGTAGAATTTATAATCTTGAACCCTCTCTATCAAAGTGATGCCTTGGATAAAGAAGGCTTGATAAAATAAATTAATGATATAATTGGATCGGAGTGTCACGTTCTGACATAGTATTATTGGATAGTATTGTCCACGTTGATAAACGTATTATTGGATCAATAGTTCACGTTTCGACCGAATAATTGGGATCAAAGTGTCACGTTCCCAACATGAAACTTAAAGGAAAGGAATCTTGATTAACTTACTATCCTCAAGCTCAAAGAGCCATCCAGGGCCCAAAGGAAGTATGGTGGAGGCATGAGTCCTCAGAGGGGGGCTGGGAGATGTTGTTGATGATGTGTACCTATTAGGGGTGTTTTGTTGTGCACCTGGTTCATGTTGTTTTGTTGCTTGCCACCTTGTCAGTATCATAGTTGATTTTATACTATTATCAATATATATTAGTTTCTACTTTTGGTGTGTGAATGATACCTGCTCATTCCGTGGTTTCTTGAGCTGACCCCAACTTGTTATTTCTTCTTTCTTCGGTTTTCTTTTGTGTAGTGCAACAAGTGTACCATTGCTTCGACTTCGCCCTCCCAACTCTATCCATTTCTCCAGCACCTCAGATTTCAAGGTTCCCTATTCCTCTACTCGTGCTGGATACTCATCCAGGGTATGATTTTCCCTTTAAATTTTGGACATGAACCCTTTTATTTACTTATTTTGGTGTCACTAATACTTTTTGACTGGGTATTTTAAAAATAGATGTCATTGATGTGATAACTTTTAGATATTTGGGATGATAAGTGTTAAACTTTAGATGTTTATTTGATTGGTTACTTCAATAAGTTTTAAGCTTCCATATTTTATTGGTATGCGTAGTTGAATTATTGATATAAGTTGGGGTTAAAAATTTTTGATTTGCCCACTTAAAAGGTTAAGTATGGATACCACTTACGATTCGTTTTGAATCGTGACAGAATTTCAATTATAAAATGACTTTTCAAACAAATTCTAGATTTCCAAAAACGAATGAAGTTTTTCCTACTCAAAAAATTCTTAGTGAAAGATTAGAAATTCATATATTTAATTATAGGTAGATCTTAATTTATGAGTAACACACCTTAACTAGTAATAGTCATACATCAATTCATATTATTAGTATGATCATATTTATATGTAGATATTCATTTAATTTACACTCTCATACATATTTTATTATATCAATGTCTTATTAATGCCCACACACCAGATGCTAAGCACTGGGCGTGAGGTGGGGTGTTAAAGAATGAAAAAAGTCTCACATCGGTGGTTAATGAGATGGGTGGTCTCCTTATGAGGCTTGGAAAGTCCTCCTCCCTTTGAGCTAGCTTTTGGGTCGTGAGATAGGCCTAAGACCTAATTTCACATGGTATCAGAGCAGGGCCTGCCTCACCCGATGTTGGGGCCCCCAAAATCAAAATTGTTCACGCTCAGATGCTAACACCGATGCTAAGCATTGGACGTGAGGTGGGGTGTTAAAGAATGACAAAAGTCCCGCATCGGTGGTTAATGAGATGGGTAGACTCCTTATGAGGCTTGGACAATCCTCCTCCCTTTGAGCTAGCTTTTGGGTTGTGAGATAGGGCTAAGACCTAATTTCACATGGTATCAGAGCAGGGCCTGTCTCACTCGATGTTGGGGCCCCCAAAATTAAAATTGTCCACGCACCAGATGCTAAGCACTGTGCATGAGGTGGGGTGTTAAAGAATGACAAAAGTCCCATATCGGTGGTTAATGAGATGGGTGTACTCCTTATGAGGTTTGAAAAAATACTTCTTCCTTTGAGATAACTTTTGGGTATGAGGTAGGCCTAAGACCTAATTTCATATGCTATAGTAGGGCAAGTCTCACCCAATGTTGGGACCCCAAAAGTCAAAATTGCCCACGCCTCAGATGCTAAGCACTGGGCGTGAGGTGGGGTGTTAAAGAATGACAAAAGTCCCACATCGGTGATTCATGAGATGGGTAAATTCCTTATAAGCCTTGGGCAATCCTCCTCCCTTTGATCTAACTTTTGGGGTGTGAGCTAGGCCTAAGACCTAATTTCACAAAAACAAATGTGATAACATTCACTAAGACTTATGAACTATAATGATGATATAAATGATCATTGTTGACATATTCTGAAAATTGTAGCAAAATTTATTGATATTATAACTAGGAAAAATAACTTGGAAGACTCTTGTACTTGATTCTATTTGTTAGTTGAACCATTATACTTGAGATGGAAAAATACTTGACTGCACGCGCCTTAAAGCGAGTGACTATATATTTTTTGTATTAATTATCATTAGTAATAATTTAAATTTAAAAAGAGAAAAATCAACCCATCAGTCCCCTATCCCACCCCACTCCTTCACCTGCAACTTTCTTCTTCCTTCAGCCCCCACCCCACCCTCTCCTTCTTCCTTAAAACCACCCACCACCCAATCCTACCCCGCCCCCTTCTTCTTCTTAACACCCGCCCCCACCCTTACCCCACCTAACCAAAACTCTTATCTCAAGCATTTTAATTTCTTTAATTTTAGAATTCAAAATTCTTCTTAATGAATCTTGATCGATTTACACACTTCTAAAATCTGGGCTTTCGATTATGAAAGATTGAAGTTTAGATAATTTTGCAATCTTGAAGAGTAATGATATATACTGAAAAGTTGAAAAATTTCATGAAGAAGTTTGAAGAATAACAAATGAAATTTTCTGAATTTATGAAAATTATTCAAAATTATGATTGAAAATTACTGGGTTTGTGTTGGTAAGCTTTGAGTGTAAAAAAATTCATGTCAAATAGAAAGAATTAGACCAATTTGACATGAATTTAGTGCTCAATTATGAGCAAATATTAAGAACATGATACTGAAAATATTAATGTGCAAACTTATTATATTTTTTTTAGATTTTAATTTCTTATATGACATGGAATTCTATAAAATGACATGGAATTTTATGCGTAAGCAGTTGTGCTACACTCACACACATATAATAAGAAAGACGTTTAAAGTATTGCAATTTTTTGAGTTATAAGGTTCAAGTCATGCGTACAAGGGTCCAACTGACAAACAGAGCCAAGTATAAGAGTCTCCCAGGTCATTATGCCTTAGAACTAATCACTAAATTTGATTAATATTACTAAAATTTACAAAATTTTCCTAGTAAAGGGCCCATAATAATTTTGTAACCAAAGTCTCTTTGTTTATATCAATCATAATCATAAGTTTAGTTATTTAAAGAAATAATTTTTCTAAAACAAGTAATATACCATGTAATTAAAGTAGAAAAGAAAAATTATTTTTTTAAATACAGAAAGTAACATACCGTGTAATGAAATTAAAAAAGAAAAATAAGTACGAAAGAAATTCACTAGAAAATAATTCAAGCGATAAACCAGAGGAAGAGAAAAAAGAAAGACTAAAAAAGAGTGAAACTTAGGTAAATGAATCTAAGCTACTTTTAGATGTACTATAAGAAATTCAAAAACATCACAAATGGATAATCGTAGGTATTACTAAAAATTTAGAAAAGGAATCAACAAATTAAATTAAAAAAGTGAACAAAAATAAAAGATGAAGAAGAAACATAGGTACTCACTAGAAAGAGAAAGCATAATGAAACAATTATATGAATGAAATTGGAAATTGATTTGTAATTAAAGAAGAAGAGAAGCCAAAAATATAACAATGACATCTGTCATTCAAAAGGTAGACTCACATGGTGTAAAGTTGGTAGACACACTTGAAGTAAAGCGTCAGAAAAAATGGATGAAAAATTTCAAAATCATCGTTAATTGTACAAGACACTCACACTCATTAAATAGTTAATATCGATTGCTAATCCACAAGCCAGTTGTAGTTATTTAAGTTTATTGGATATAAATTCATTCAAAATTCAGATTATATTAGATTTGAGATACATTAATCCAAATAAATATTCACATGGGACATGCACAAAAGAGAAAAATTCTTTATTTTCTTATTATGTGATTAAAAATGTTTTCATATATCAGTCTCTCCTAATCTAAGGGATTGGGTTCAGAGTATAACAATTCACACTTCTAATTTTTATGGTTAATTTTTTATGTATAATGAAACTAAATGAAGAGAAGTTTAATCTCATATTTTATACTTTAAAATAAATTTTAAAATTAGAATAAATAAATTGATTGATTTCAACACTAATAATTGAATTGATTTGTGAATATCGTTTAATATTAAAATTGATAATAATTTTCTAGCACAGGCTCATAATAATTTTGTAACCAAATCTTTTTATGTTTAAATCAATCATAACCATTTAACTAATGTCAAGTAATTAGAGCACTGCACAAAGTAACAATAGAATAAAATTAGAAAACAAGAGAAAAACGAAAATAACTTACTAGAAAATAGCCCAAGTGATTGATCGGAAGAAGAACGACTGAAAAATAGTGAAAATTAAAGAATTAAAATTAAGTTACTTTTGAATATACTAATAAGAATCCAAAGCATGAGAAATAGATAATCATATGTATCACTAAAAGATAAAAAGAGAACTAGCAAATTGAAATAGAAAGAATAAACAAAAAGGAAAGATGAAGAAAAAACTATTCACCAAAAAGAGAAAGCAAAATGAGAGAATTATACAAACGTCAATGAAAATTAATTTCGGTGTATAGAAGAACATAAGTCAAAAGTATGACAATGACACTTATCATTACAATGACATCTGTTGCTCAAAGGTAGACTAACATACAACCGCTAGGTTGTTCTACAAGTAAAGCGTCAGAAAAAATAAGATGAGAAATATCAAAATCACCCTTGATTGTCCAAGACTCTCACACTTATTTATTAATTTTTAATGATTTGTTTGATTATTTATTATTTTTACTTTTTTTTTTTTTTGTAAAAAATTCATATTATTATACTTGTGTTGTATTTTTATTTATTTACATTTCATATTTCATAACTTTACTTAACGTGCTTCCATGTTGTCACGGCCCAAAAATGAATGTGATGACACTCTTCTTATCCTACGAAGACAAGTCAGCCTAAATCCAAATATAATGATAATATGCAGAAGTAAAACTAAAGATGAAAGTTTAAAACTAATACTAAAGCAAAATACTAAGTCAACGCAATTAAATCCCAAAACTGGTTTTGACATGTATAAGCCTCTTCTGTATTTCAATAGATTTGAAAGAAATAAACAAGTCTCAAATGATGTCTCTAAAATTGGACAAAATCATAATGGAGTGAAAAAGTCTACTGAGATGACAATCAATTACCTCACAAATCTCCATAGGAAGCCTTAGATAAGAAGAAAGAGTATCACAAAGATCTGCGCTCATAGCCTACACAAAATGTAGAAGAAAGAGGTGAGTACCAATCACATGGTTAGACTATAAAATACGAGTACTCCTACCACTCTAGTTAAACCTTCACAACTACAACAGGCATAAAACTAGCCCAACCTAACAGTTCATAATCTACATAGCATATAGCTCAATAACAACACTACAACAATAACAGATCGCAACACACAAGATAAAGTTCATGAATCACAAGTTCCACAAAAGACACTCACAAGTTCACAAATGATATATATATACATGCAATGCAATGAAATTTAATGTCAAGTATAGTGATGTATATATGACCTAACAATACACACTCGCTGTCTCTCAATCCGGAACCCATAATGTACATATCTATCCATGCATTTTGTCGTGTCGTAAGACACGATCATTGATAAAAAGGCCATCACGGCGTGCAACACTTCTCTCGATAATAGAATCCATCACAACATGCGAAAGTCCCTTGATTCATAATATTCGTCGTGGTGTACGACACATCCCTCAAAATGGTACACCCTCTTTAATATCTTATTCTTTCTCAATTCACATAACACTTATCACAATAATGTCTCAAATACAATGCAAATTACACGTTCACACAGTCATTTCCATAATAATGCACAATTCACAATAATACAATTGGGATTAAACATAAAAAGAATGAATCAATTAGCCTTTCAAACCATTATTAAAGCATCACACATCAATAATTAATCACATTTCCTTTTATTATTAATTTTTCATTAGTAGAATTATTCAATCTGACCAAGTCAACTCATCGCCAAGTCCCATTACTTTCCAACACACACCACAAGGAGACACACGATTCTATACACTTAACAAGGGTTGAGAAAATTTACTTGCCTCAAATAATCGAACAATTCCTTCGAGACTTGAGCTTACCCTTTTATTGGACTTCTAAAATCAATGCAATCTATTCACATAATAATCACAATAAGATTTTTAAACTAACAACACTCATATTACTATATGCGTAACATTACATGACTATATGAGGTTTATAGAACTTGTTGTATCATGTTGGGAGAATAAGGCTGCAAAGGGGTAGTAAGATCAAAGAATTAGACTAACGTTATAGGTCAAGGATTATCTTAAATAAGTTTGAGTTAAAAATGTCTCTTCTAACACCCCTCCCGTTTGAAAGGTTTAAGTCAACCAGTACGTTTGGGGTAAGATTAAGAGTGTCTTATATGTAAAGAAGGATGTTTATAAGGTGATATGGTCGCCCAATGATCGTAAGTTAAGTTTTGAAGTCAAGCAAGTTGGAAAATAAAAGTCGACGAAAGTTAGAGTTATTTCTTTGATAAACTTTTTGAAATGTGGGTTAAACGTCTCATAGCTTTTCTCCCAATCTATAAAGCTTTAGAAGAATCTAAATATACAGAATCGAAGGTTTACAAGCCTAATTACCAACGTACTAAACTATTTTTCTATATGATGGGATATATTCAGATTTTAGTGAGACTGTATAAACAGACAGGTGAAGGTGGACCCCTAGCTCTTATGTCGATTTAACTTTATAAGATTCTGATTTCCCTTCATTGTATCATCATATTTTTTGTTGACTAAATAAGAACAAAACAATTCTAATCCTCTCTAAAGGTCCCCCAATAATCCAATCCAAGATCTATTGAATTCAAGGTGGTTTCACCTTCAAAATATTCAGAGATTGTGTTATTTCTCTCCTCCTCGTTGGTTGAAATTTGAAGGATTTTTATGGTGAAATAGTCTCATTTTTAGGTGTTGTTGATTTTGTTTGGAGGTAATAATTCTCACCCTTTATTTTATTGAGTGAGTCCAAGTTATAACTATTCTATATAAGCAAGAACATAATTATATGGCTAGAAAATAGTATTTTGATAGTTATGTGATGTTGAACTGTTTTGAAGTATTTTATGATGTTGTTGTTGTTGGAATTTTTTGGAAATGACTTGTTTGTTTGTAGTTGTTATTGATATGAGACTGGAAGAGAAGAAGAAGTATAGATGAATATTTAATTGTAAGATAAATAAGTGTAACATTGATTTTATTCTTGCATTGCGATTTTCAAATGGTTTCTTCTTTGTTCAACATCTTGTGTTTGAGAAAATTGTTTTCATTGAGAATACATGAAAAGACTATGAGATCCATTAAATTTTAAGTTAATGCTCTTCCCTTATAATATTTTATTGATTATGAAGAGAAAGACAAAATTTCTAATGTAATTATTGGACAAACTCACTAGATGATGATTAGAAGCCGTGAGTTTGAGTTATTATGGTCATATTGAACAATTATAGGAATGTATTACATATTTTTTTTTGGCTTTAATGTTTTGAAGACTAATGATTGGAATTTGTTTGTGGTTATTTTTTAATTGTAAAGGAGGGGTGTGGCGATACGCCGAGTTTTTATTATTGTGCAAGCATACTGTATTTGGTTGTTATTGACTGTTGTATAGGCTTTCACTTGTTAATAGTTTCTGCAAAAATGTATGTTATGTCATTCGTTTAAGGTTATAATTTGGAGAAGAAAATTCAAAGAAGCATACATTTAAAAAGGGTATGTCGAGCTAATCACTGTGCTAGTAATTTCTAAATTGCTACTTTGACCCTAACATGTTAATATTGTATATGTAATGGTTGTGTGACATGAAAATAAGGGGTAAATTACATATTAATACCGCAAGACCAATAATTGAGGTATGTTAAGGCTACGCGTTACTTCATTTGAGCATGGATTTTAGAGTCCTAAATCGTCAAAAGTTGTTTTACTATTTTATTGCTAGAAGGTCCTGTGAAAGGCATTTGGATTGCAACTGAGGTATTTTTGTGACTCTATTATGCTTATATTGCACTCGTTTGGTTATATAGAGTACTCGATGTCTATATGTCATTTTGTTGATCCCCTTGGCTATAGGTCCATTTGTATATATTCTTATTCTTATTTATGTGGTATAACTTAGAAAGATTAGAGAGGAACATTAAGAATTTGAAATTAGTCCTCCTTCCTCGGTAATTTTCTTTTGAAAAACTTAAAAAATAATATGTCAATTTCCAGGCTTTCTAAACGCAACTCGAATGTTCAAAATACTGAAGGACATGTTTTTTTTTAAAATAATGTCGTTTACAAATTAGTGAGAAAACATATATAAAGACTAAGTGAAGCCCTTAAGCTCTTTATGAACATCCTCAAGTGTAAGTCTTTCTTAATTTAATATAAGTTTGCTAGTTTAATATACAAGCATACAGGTTCTACGAGACATTTACATGTAATACGAAAGTGATTACGAGATTATGAGGACAACAATACCAACTATTGTAACAACCCATTTAGTCGGTTTGAGCACTAGAACTTTTTATGTTAGAAAATACTTTCCGATAGATTTAAGTGGGTGTTTTGGACTATTTATAACTACCATTATGAAATTAGTGGGGTAATTTTAATAATTTATTTAGTTTGTGATTAAAGAAAAGATAACTTTATAATTAATAGTGGGTCACTTTAATCACTTTTATAATTAGATAAGTATAATAGTTAGGGTAAGAAATAATCTATAGAAGAAAGAAAAAGAAAGGAAGCGGAAAACAACGAGTTAAACGAAAGAAGATCCCGGCAGCCTTCAGGTTAGAATTCTCTTAAGTTTTTCTACTTACGGGTTTTATATGTAGGTGTGAATTATTATTCATAGGTTAGTGGGTTCTTTTTTTTTTTGTGGTTGTGGAGATAAAATTTAGTCAATGAATGAATAAGTTTATGATTGGGAGGTTGACCGTATTAGGATCAATAACCTTAACTAAGGAATTGTTATCATTTTGAGTTCATTGTATTACATTGAAGTGTATTTCAGTTTGGTTTCGTAACCGGTGCTTGGAAAATCTATTTACTATTATTGTTATAGCAGAAGGAAATATTTAGAAATTCTATTCGTATGCTTATATACTAAAGATTGCAAATTGTTCAAGGATGAGGGTTGGAATTAGGTAGAAAATTTTTCCTAGAGGAAATGAATTGTCATTGAAAGATGATCATGTGTAGCTGGATTATACATGTGATGGAGTTAAGTAGTAAAGAGAATAAAAAGATGGTAGAAGTGTTCACATGAATAGTAGCCAAGTTCTAATATTAGATATTGTTTTTGGTTCGTTCTTTTATGGAATATGCATGGTGCATATACATTCTGGAAGTTTAAAGATTTTGTTTTTTTTTGTTTTGTTGAAATGATTAGTAATTGGATAATTCTTATAATTATAACATTATAATTCAAGTTTAGATATATTGAGATAGGTAATTAATATTAGGTGTATCGAACTGATTTAATTTCATTTAAAATTATGCTAATTGGACGAATTAAGACTTACCCTTAGGTTTGAACTTTAAGAAAAATGATTATAGAAATAGGTGAATTGATGGGTATAGGTTAGACATAGAATAATCTGAGTGTTTTATGGGATTGTCAAGTCATACCTTATGCATATATCTACTTGATAGATTGGAAAGGTTTGGAGGCAATTAGGAAAGGAAAAGCGTTGGAGAAATAGTTGCTTGACTTCGGTTCTTCGGTGGAGGTAGGTTATGGTTTATTTCTATTTGATAATAAACTCTAAATAGCGATTGATATTGTATTGGGCGGTATTGTAAAGTTCTTATATGCTTGATTTTGGTTTGTATGTTATGATTGTGAAATTATGGTGGATTAGAATAAGAGAATGTTGAATCTTCAATTTAAATTCCTTCTATTAAGATGAACGCATTGACATAAAGAAGACTGAGAATAAATAATGAGGTAATTGGATCGGGAGTGTACGTTCCGACACGGAAGTATTAACGGGATCGGAGTGTCACGTTCCGGACATAGTATATGGATTGGAGTGTTCACGTTCTGAACGGTAATATGGGATAGGAGTGTCACGTTCCAACACGTAGTATTAGGGGATCGGAGTGTCCGGTTAGACACGGTAATACTGTATAGGAGTGTCACGTTTCCGACACGATAATAATAAAGAGAAATGGAACCTTGACTTTATTCAATATCACTCAACATTTCTAAGAATCTATTTCCCAAATGAGTATGGTGTGGAGTTTGATGTCCTCATAGGTTGTTTGTTGGTGTGTTGCCAATGGTTCTGTAACTGTTGATTGCTACCTGCTAAGTAATATTGGTTGATGGTATAGTATTGTTCAGTAATATAGGGCGTTCGATTTGGAGGGGGGCGATTATAGTATTTAGTAGGAGGAGGAGGTAGGAGGAGGAGCAGAGGGCAGGAGGAGGATGGAGGAGGGTAGGAGCAGGGAGGAGGAGGAGGAGGAGGAGGAGGATGGAGGAGGAGGAGGAGGAGAGTGATGCGAGGAGGATGGGAGGAGGAGAGGCGGAGGAGAGCAGGAGGAGCAGAGGAGGAGGGAGGAGGGGAGGAGGAGGAGGGAGGAATGAGGAGGAGTAGGAGGAGGAGGTAGGGAGGCGGAGCAGGGAGAGGAGGAGGAGGAGGAGGATGAGGAGGAGGGAGGAGGAGGAGGGAGGAGGAGGAGGAGGAAGGAGAGGTCAGGAGGAGGCAGGAGGAGCAGGGGGAGGAGGAGCAGGAGGAGGAGGAGGAGGAGGAGAGGAGGGATGAGAGAGGAGGAGGAGGAGGGCGGAGGAGGAGGAGGAGGGAGGAGAGAGGAGAGGGCAGTTGAGTGAGAGGTAGGAGGAGGAGAGGAGTAGGGGAGGAGGAGTAGGAGGAGGAGGGAGGAGGAGGAGGAGAAGGAGTAGCAGGAGGAGCAGGAGGAGCAGGAGGAGGAGGAGGAGGAGAGGAGGAGGAGTGAGGAGGGAGGAGGAGGAGGAGGAGAGGAGGAGGAGGAGGAGGAGGAGGAGGAGGAGGGGTGGATGGAGGAGGAGGATGGAGGAGGAGGAGGGAGGAGGGCGGAGGAGGAGGAGGAGGAGGAGGAGGAGGATGAGGGGAGGAGGAGGATGAGGAGGAGGAGAGGGAGGAGGAGCGAGGAGGAGGAGGAGGAGGAGTGAGGAGTGGAGGAGGAGAGGAGAGGAGGAGGATGGAGGAGAGGAGGAGGAGGAGGAGGAGGGGAGGAGGAAGAGGTGATGAGGAGGAGGAGGAGGAGGGAGGAGGAGGGGAGGAGGAGTGAGGAGAGAGGTAGGAGGAGGTAGGAGGGGACGTAGGAGGAGGAGGAGGAGGAGGAGGAGGAGGAGGAGGAGGAGGAGGAGGAGGTTGGAGGAGGAGGAGGAGGAGGAGGAGTAGGAGGAGGAGGAGATGGAGGAGGAGGACGAGGGAGGTGAGGAGGACGAGGAGTGAGGTAGGGATGGGAGGAGGAGGAGGAGGAGGAGGAGGAGGAGGAGGAGGAGAGGAGGAGGGAGGAGAGGAGGAGAGGAGAGGGGAGGAGGAGGAGGAGGGAGGAGTAGAGGATGGGGAGGAGAGGAGGAGGATGGAGTGAGGAGAGGAGGAGGAGGTAGGAGGGAGGAGGAGGAGTAGGAGGAGGTAGGGGAGGAGGCTGGGGGAGGAGGGGGAGGAGGAGGAGGAGGAGACGATGAGGGAGACGAGGAGGAGGGATGAGGAGGAGGAGGACGAGGAGTGAGACGGAGGGAGGGACGAGGAAGGACAGGATGGAGGAGTAGGAGGAGGAGGAGGGAGAGGAGGGGGAGAGGAAGAGGGAGGAGGAGGAGGAGGAGCAAGGGAGGGAGGAGGAGGAGGAGGAGGAGGAGGAGGCGGGACGAGGAGGAGAGGGAGGTATGGATAGATTGTGGAGGGGAGGAGAGGAGGGAGGTGGAGGAGAGGAGTGAGGAGGAGGAGGAGGAGGAGGATGAGGAGGAGGAGGAGGAGAGGGGAGGAGGAGGAGGAGGAGGGAGGAGGAGGAGGAGAGGAGGAGGAGGAGGAGGAGGAGGAGGAGGAGGAGGAGGAGGATGGATGAGGGGAGGAGGAGGAGGGGAGGAGGAGGGGACGGAGGAGGAGGGAGGAGGAGGAGGAGGAGGAGGAGGAGGAGGAGGAGGAGGGAGGGGAGGAGGAGGAGGAGGAAGAGGGAGGAGGAGGAGGAGGAGGCGGATGGAGGAGGAGTGAGAGGGGAGGAGGAGAGAGGAGGGAGGAGGGAGGAGGAGGAGGGGAGGAGTGAGGAGAGGAGGCGGAGGAGAGGAGGAGAGGAGGAGAGTGAGGGGAGGAGGGGAGGGGAGGAGTAGGAGGAGGAGGAGGAGGAGGGAGGGAGGAGGAGTGAGGAGGAGAGGAGGAGGAGGTAGGAGGAGGGGAGGAGGAGGAGGAGTAGGATGAGGGAGGGAGAGGAGGAGGAGGAGGAGGAGGAGGAGGAGATGGAGGAGGAGGAGGAGGAGGAGGGAGGAGGAGGAGTGAGTGAGGAGGAGGTAGGAGGAGGAGGAGGATGGGAGGAGGAGGGAGGGAGGAGGGAGAGTGAGGCGGAGGAGGAGGAGGAGGAGGAGGAGGAGGAGGAGGAGGAGTGAGGAGGAGGAGCGAGGAAGGAGGAGGTAGGGAGGAGGAGGGAGGAGGAGGAGGAGGAGGAGTGAGGAGGAGGAGGAGAGGAGGAGGAGGAGGATGGGAGGAGGGAGTGAGGAGGGGAGAGGAGGAGTAGCGATGAGGAGGAGGGAGGAGGGAGGGAGGAGGAGGAGGGGAGGAGGTAGGAGGAGGAGGAGGAGGAGGAGGAGGAGGAGGAGGGAGGAGGAGGGTAGGAGGAGGAGGAGGAGGAGTGAGGAGGTAGGAGGAGGAGGGAGGAGGAGGAGGAGCGAGGAGGAGAGGAGGTAGGATGGAGGGAGGAGGAGGAGGAGGAGGATGAGGAGGGAGGAGGGAGGGTAGGAGGGGGAGGAGGAGGAGGAGGAGGAGGAGGAGGAGGAGTGAGAGGATGAGGAGGCGGAGGAGGAGGAGGAGGAGGATGGAGGAGGAGGAGAGGAGGAGTAGGGAGGAGGAGTAGGAGGAGGAGGAGGAGGAGGAGGAGGAGGAGGAGGAGGAGGAGGAGGAGGGAGGAGGAGGAGGGAGGAGGAGGAGGAGGAGGAGGAGGAGGAGGAGGTAGGGGCGGAGGAGGATGGAGGAGGAGTGAGGGAGGGAGGAGGAGGAGGAGGGAGGAGGAGGAGGAGAGGAGGAGGAGGGAGGAGGAGGAGCGAGGAGGAGGATGGAGGAGGATGGAGGAGGAGGAGGAGGAGGAAGGAGGAGGAGGAGGACCGGAGGAGGAGGAGGAGGAGGAGGGAGGAGGAGGAGGAGGTGAGGAGGGAGGAGGAGGAGGAGTGAGGAGGGATGTTTTGAGGAGGGAGGAGGAGGAGGAGGATGGAGAGGAGGAGGCGAGGAGGCGGGAGGATGGAGGAGGAGGAGGGGAGGAGGCGGAGGAGGAGGAGGAGGAGGAGGAGGAGGGCGGAGGAGGAGGAGGAGTGGAGGAGGAAGGAGGAGGAGGAGTGAGGAGGAGGTCGGAGGAGGAGGAGGAGTGAGGAGGAGGAGGAGGAGGAGGAGGAGGAGGGGAGGAGGAGGGAAGGAGAGAGAGGAGGTAGAGGCGGGAGGAGGGAGGATGAGGAGGAGAGAGGAGGAGGAGGAGGAGGAGGAGGATGAGGAGGAGGAGGAGGGAGGAGGAGGAGGAGGAGGAGGAGGAGAGAGGAGGAGGAGGAGGAGAGGAGGAGGAGGAGGAGGAGGAGGAGGAGGAGGAGGAGGGGAGGAGGAGGAGAGGAGGAGGAGGAGGAGGAGGAGGAGGAGGAGTAAGGAGGAGTGAGGAGGAGGAGGGAGGAGAGGAGGAGGAGAGGAGGAGAGTGTTCGGAGGAGGAGGAGTGGTAGGAGGATGGAGGAGGAGGATGGAGGAGGAGTGAGGACGGAGGAGGAGTGGAGGAGGAGGAGGAGTAGGAGGAGGGTAGGCTAGGAGGAGGAGGAGGAGGAAAGGAGGAGGAGGAGGAGGGAGGAGGAGGGGGAGAGTGAGGAGGAGGAGGAGGGAGGTAGGATGAGGAGGAGAGGAGGAGGAGGAGGAGGTAGGAGGAGGAGGAGGAGGAGGATGGAGGAGGAGGAGGAGGAGGAGGAGGAGGAGGAGGAGGGATGCGGAGGAGGAGAGGGAGGAGATGGAGGAGGAGGAGGAGGATGGAGGAGGAGGAGGAGGAGGAGGAGGAGGATGGAGGAGGAGGAGAGGAGGAGGAGGAGGAGGAGGAGGAGGAGGAGGAGGAGGAGGAGGAGGAGGAGGAGGAGGAGGAGTGAGGAGGAGGAGAGGAGGAGGAGGAGGAGTAGGAGGACGGAGGAGGAGGAGGAGGAGGAGGAGGAGGAGGAGGAGGAGGAGGAGAGGAGGAGGAGGAGGAATGGAGGGAGGAGGAGGTGGAGGGAGGAGGAGGATGGAGGAGGAAGGAGGAGGAGGAGGAGAGGAGGAGAGGAGGAGGAGGAGGGAGGAGGAGGAGGAGGCGGGGAGGAGGAGGAGGAGGAGGAGGAGGGGAGAGGAGGAGGAGGAGGAGGAGGAGGAGGAGGATGAGGAGAGGGAG
>JAKWJA010000130.1:0-42917 GCA_027704765.1 Solanum habrochaites
AAGTCAGGGACTCTATATAATGAATCCAAAGTTAGTGTTTGGCACCACAAACAAAAGAACAACTCATTGCTTCTCCTCAAATTGTAGTTTACCATGCTTTATGCCTTTTCAAACTCTTTAGTTACGTGAGCATTTGATTTTGGATTTAACATTTGATAAATCGAGTTTATTTCTTGATATAAAGAATCCATTTTTTTCACTTTTGGCTTTGGGTATACGGGAACCCTTTTTTCAGTTGTCTTGATTTTATTTTGGGCTGATTATTTGAGTTTAAAAAGATTGTTTTATTAATTGGTTTCTTGATGAGATTTTAGCTTTGAAGTTTTCTGTGTTCGTTTGTGATTACTGCTGTTTTAGTGGGATAGGATTGAACTGTTCTTTTGCCACTTCTGATGATTGAATTTTTTTTCATCAGAAATTTAAGTTTTTTTTACATATTTGAGTGCAATATTTATTGATTATTTATTTTTTTTGCAGAAAAAGGGAAAATGAGGTTTTTTTATATTATTCAAATTGATTTTTGGGGAAGTTAAAAAATCTTGTGAATCAACAGAGGAATGTTTATTTTTCTTTTGTATATCATTATTTTGATAACATTGCTGCTTTTATTATCTACTAGAGTTGGTTTTTGTTGTAACTTTCTGTTTGAATAAAAGAATACTAATTTTCCCTTTGTTTGGACAATTTTTTAATTTCTCTGTTGATATGGTTCTTATCCTTTAACGCTCAGGATTTCCACTGCATGCTTATTACATTGAAGAAAATAGATTTAAGTAAACTGAAAATATAGTAGAATTTGTAAATCCCAGAGAATATTACTTCTTTTGCAGAGCTTCACATGTATGATAATATTGTGTTTATGAGCTAAATGGATGTTGTTCTTATTGTTTTTAGCCTGATTCTTGGGAAGTTCCAATATATGATAAAATTTTGGCTATTGGTTCACGGGGAATTGTTCTCTGCTATTGCCGGTCATTTTGTTTTTTCTTTTAATTATCCTACAAAGAATTATTATCTGGTTCTTTCCTTTTGTTAGGTACTCTAATTCCCAAAGAATATTAATTCTCAATGAATATTAATTCGTTTGCAGCTTCACATGTATGATTAATATTGCTGGTTTATTGAGCTTAAATATGAGTTGTTCGTATTGTTTTTCGCCTTGTTCTTTGGGAGTTCCCAATTATTATGATAAATATTTCTGCTTATTGGGTCACGGAATTGTTTCATCTTGCTATTAGCTGATTTTGTTTTTTCTTTTAATATCCTATCAAGAATTATGATCTGTTTGGTTCATTTTGTTTAGCTACCTAATTCTCTGATTTTATGTTTTTTATCTTTAACTTATAATCCTCTCTCGTCCCATTATTATCACTTGAATGAATTTTGTTGAGGACCCGAAACTATTACAGCAGTAATAAACACTCAAAGAAAACATAATCAACATGGTTGATGATAAAAGCAGTGATTGATGCGGATGAAAAGTCTGTTGGCATTCAGATGAGGGAAAAAGGAAGCAGGACAAGAGGAAGTTTGAATCTAACGATTCCTGTTGGACTTCTTCTGATTCAATGGTCTCTCTTAAGGAGTTTCTAAGATATGAATTATATGAGAAACAACGAAAGGAGTCCACTCTATTTGAGGATTGACCATTGACGAGCGGGTCGGTGGTTCGTTTTCGGTCCCAGTTATGATGTTGACAAGAAGTGGGGAAAACTGAACACCAAATATAGATTCGGAGGAGGAAATGCGGCCTCTGCAGTTGTTTTGGACAAGAAAACTTGGACCGTTCTTCTTTCTGGTTTGCAACAAAGAAGAGTTTGCACTCGAAAATGAAAATTTTGGTTAAATGCAATCAACCTCTAGCTAACAAAATTTTTGATAGTCAATGTTGTTCCTCATCCATAGCACCTGCAAGTGACACTTCCAAAGTGCCACCATTAAAGATAATATAAAATGAAAAAGGATCTGGATTCATTATCATGGAGCCTCTAGGCAACAAAAAAGTCCCCGAAACACAACTATTTCTTCTGCGGTGCAATGCAAGATTATTATGTTGGTATCCCATATGATGAGTTCTTTGGGTAAAATAGGTCCACTCGAAAATGGAGAGATGAAATATATTTTTCTAACTTCTCATTTTGAGGACACTGCAGAGAAAGGAAGAAAGATGATGGAAGAGATCAAAAGGGGTGAGCCTGCAAGTTGATTGGGCAAATGAGAAGGTAATGCAGGTTACCCGGAGGGCTTGGCAAAGGACCAGGGATGATGAGCTTAAAAGGATTAGGCAAGAACAAGAAGATGCTGGAAATGTTCACCAGGAAAAGTATCATGCTCGAGGAACCCACCATGAGAAGGAGTATGGAGAGGAGCAATGCGTTGGTAAATACTAATTCCAGGGTTGATGATGAAACAATTAATTCTCTTCGTAAACAACCATGGAGATGGATAATGTTGGATGAAGAAGGATTTGGAAGCCGTAATGCTCATCTACCGGCAAGCATGCTAGGGAACGTCAATAATGCTTAAGCAAAAAGAGCTGGACAGCACTAAAGAAAGTGTCAAGAGCGGACAATGGAGAAGCGCTCATTTGAGAGGATTTATCTGCTATCAAGCAGGAAAAAAATATTGGTAAAAAAGGCACCAGAAGCCTGGGATCGAAAGAAACAAGGGGATTGCAACCAATATAAGGGTATATTTATTCTACTTATTAAAATTCTTTTCTCGTGATTCAAGGTAAAATGTTTCTTTACAAATATAGTTCGTGTTTTAGAGTCTTTACACCTGGTTAATAACTGGTTTCTTTTTTACTTATTGCCTGGGTAAAGTGGTCAAGCTTTCACTTATGCACCCTTACTGATAATGCATTTGATATTTTGATATTCCATATTATGAAAAAATAAATTTGTGAATAACTTTTATGAATTCAGGATCTATTTCAGACATGAGGAATCGGGAAAACAAAGATTTCAACAAACAAGCTGATTTGTCGAAAAAGGAAAAAGACACAACTTCGTGTAAGGGAAAAGTGCAGCATGGCATAATTTTAGAGAGAAAGGGTAGAGAGAAACCAAGCAAAAGTATAAAGAAGAATTACAAAAGTTTTGAGAGTGAAATTCTCAGTTGAGATCCAATCGAAAGATCAATCAACAGAGGCACTAAAACGAGGCATTCCTCAATGACAAAGGGTTGTTATCAACCTATGCAGAAAGTTTCTGATTCTTAATGTGTAAAGATGGAAGAGGGAGTGTGTTATGTGGATGCTATGAACATATATCATGGTGTTTCTCCCTTGCGCACATCAATGTTCTTTGTGAAGATTGCAATGTGCTTCACCAAAAGAAAGGAATGGAAGAATAAGAATGCCGCTTCTTGTAGGACACCAATTAAGGGAGAGAATAGGTCACTGGCCTGATTCCGAATAGTTAGCAACTATAGAATAGCAGAGAAAATGGAAGCGTGTCATTCCCATTGTTTTGTTTTTCAGAAAAAGTCTTCCTTTCTGCTGGCCTTTTCTTTCCTACCGGTAACTCTAATAAATGTAGGACTATTCAGAAAAGGCAAAAAGTATAGAGATAGTTATGAAAGTACCAAGTCAAAAAGACGTTAAAAGAGGGGAGACCTGCTTAATGCGTTGTTAGTAAATCCTGAGTTTTGATGGTTTTAAAAAAATTAAATGTTGTTCTATGTGCTTAACTTTAATCTACTGAATTTCTTTTTTTTTTAATATAAACCATTCCTTATTGAAAAGTAATATCCTACTAATTTCTTAGCCCAAGGGTAAATTGCAATTCACACGATTCAACTTTAGATATCTTATTCCCATTGTTCTTTATAGCACTTACCCAACACAAATTATTTCTTTGCCATCTTTATTAATCTACACCGGTTTCCTAATCTTGTCTTCAAAATAACCTCCAGATGCTATAGAAATATTGGATCTTGATTGTCTACTAGCAAGAGTGGAACTTCTGTGATGTAGTATGGACAAAAAGATTGATATGATATCACTTAGAATTGTTTACTTTGGTTTATCTCGAATTGTTAGTGATTCTGTTCTATATAAGTTAAAATTTTATTGGATGTCTTTCTTTGTCTGTTATATTTTCAGTACTATTAATCTCATGTTCACATTGGTTTGAAATTGCTGCATACATGGTATTGCAGTCTGTTGGATGTGGTTGGTTATTCCGTTACAACTTTATCTGAATTCAATTAATTTTAATTTTGAGGTTATTTGATGATACATTTTGACTTTTCCTATTATCTCGAATTAATATTTTAAATAAATTGTATTGTATTTTTTCATTAAGACATATTAAAATATAAAAATTAGGTCGAACAAATTGCAAGAACCACTCTCCTCTTTCCCTCTCCACGGGTCTCGGTAACAACAATAAAACAAGATGATACACATAAATGTGAACATGGCAGGAGGTAGTAGTGGTTTTGAATGGAAGTATTATGAAATCTAAATATTATTTGGTTCTTGAGGGAAAAAAGAGTTTATAATAAAACATTTTTCATTCAACTTATCTTTTAATTTACAGACCAACTGGGTTAATTTTTTTTTTTAAAAAGAACATTATAAATATTTTTGTTCTTTTGTGAATAAATTTCAAAACTTACCACGTAAGTTTATGCTATTTCTTTTTCTTTGGTCGCTATTGTTGCAGGTTGGCCTAATCTAAAAAACTTTTTTTCCAAAGGGAACCCAAAGTTTTATGCAGGGATTAGTTATATATGTATCAGATATTCCATCTTTTATGATGCATGAAAACAATACAAGTATGTCCTTTTAACTTTTATACGTAATAGGTAATATTTGAGTCTTCGCCGCGGTCATAAATAATAATTGCATTGAACTTGCAAATGAATTTTATACTAATAATCCTACCTTAAAAGGTAATTGCAAAGTAGGTTGCATTACAAAATAATTTGCCAATATACCGACATTGAATTAATTATGTCATTATTCACATAAGTCCAGAACATCGAATGAATAATTATTCACTGATTATAATAAATATCAACTGGTCATTAATCAACATTGAAAGGAAATAAAGAAGAATATATGAATATAACATACAAGGCGGGTTCGTATAAAAAGAAACATTTAACTGCACAAATTAACAATTGGGGCTATTTTTTATGTCTAACAAGAAAATTTAATTTTTTTTAACAATTTAATAAAGAAATGGCTTACACATTGAAAAGCAATTATAACTTTGTGAGACATGATATCTTCAATGATAAGTGAGAAATTTCATATTTATGTAAGAAACGATGTCGTAAGCTTATATATAGTACTTTACATAATATTTTAGATATAACAAATATACGGACTATATGTGTATAATTTAAACCGCTTACAGTTAAGGAGCAGGTTCTTGTTAACCTGGATGATGCATTTCTTTATTAGACTTGTGGTTAGCCTGAATGATTGAACTCAATGGCTAGGTGATTCATGTTGGTGAAGAGATGTGCCTTTTTTAATTGAAAGGTGATTTATTCTTTGGAGGCAAATGGCCCAGAGGCATTCAGGGCGGACAACATCCCAAAGGAATAAATTGTTGTACTTTTTGTGGCAATCGAGTTTTAGTGTTATGTCAATTATCCCGGAAGAGATGTTCTATCAAAGCTTATGCATCAACCTATTTCTCACCATGATGGTATCTCATAATTCAAAATTGGTTACATCTGAGAAGATAGGTGTAGGTCCTCATTTTGGTCGCCCAGCGCACATATTGACAACAAGGGGTGGTGATAGCTAAGTCATTTTTTTAAGGGTATTCGGGAGCAAATGATTTTTTTAGTGATAACATGATCTAGATGAAGGTTTGATTTTGTTGGGAAAGCATGTTGAATCCAGTCAAACTTCTTAATTCCTTGATTTGGCATGGAGTAAGTGGTTTTGAGTGGATAAAGCTTATAGGAACTATTGGTGGAAACATTTACATTACTTCTGAGCATATAGGTTTGGCGAGATCTAAAGCAACATGCTTTTCACTTAGTCTAGGGCATGTGGAGTTCGCGTAAAAGTAATCTAAAATGGACAAATCATATCTAGTATTAAGGATGATGTCATGATTGTTTCCTGAAGTTGGGGTAACGACAAAACCCGTTTATTTTAACTAACTACCCTTCGTCTCTTTTCTTTGGACACATTATTTACCAACAGATCATAGTTTCTCAAGTTTCCGATTAAATTTTCCAAAGTCCTCCTTGTTTGTCCGTAAGTGGAAATTTTTAGGTGGGAAAATTTTCCGTAAAATTTTAAAAAGTTACTCTTTAAAATGGGGAAATGTCCTTTCAGTTTTCATGTTTGGGGACACATAGCGATCATGTGGAGAATGATCTAATCGTAGATTATCAAGGTAATTATTTATGACCTTTGCTAAAGAATCTCACTCCGTCACCCTTAAATGACAACGTTTGCTTATTGAAATGGAGGGAAATACTGAATGTATCATTTAGTTTAATTATTCACACATTTTCATAAAATTAAGTAAAATCGAAAATAAATCAATACGAGATATTATGTACCATTAATTTAAAAAAACTATGTGGTACAACAAACATTGATCAATTATGTTTATTTTTTTCAAAGTCATTTAGTATAATTACTTATTTAAAATATCATTAGAAGGACTCATTAGATCATATGAATTGGATTTATTTATTTTACTTCTTTGACTGAATCCACCATGCCCAAATATTTGAGGATTTTCACATTGACTATATGTATTATACAATAAATACTTCAACAAAACTCCTTAAAATGGGAAAAAAGTTTACATACATTTTATTTATGGATGAGTTGGACATTAAATACAGGTACTAACCATATCCAAAATGTCAGTGACTCTATATAATGAATCCCAAAAGTTAGGTGGGGTGGCACCCACAAACAACAGGACCACTCATTGCTTTCTCTCAATGAGTTTACCCTTTCTTTATTCCTGGTTTCAAACTCTTGTAGTTAGTGAACCTTTTGATTTGGATTTTAACATTGATAAATCGAGAGTTTCTTTCTTGATTATAACGAATCCATGTTGGCAATTTTGGTACGGACCCCTTTTGTTAGTTGTCTGACTTTATTGTTTGGATGATTTTATTTGATTTTTAAAAAGATTTGTTTTTTATAATTGGTTCTTGCAGCGAGACGTGGGGAGCAGGTATGGAAGGGTGAGGTCGCAGGGGTGAGGGTGGTGAGACTGAGGGGGTGTTGTGAGAGAGGATTGAAACTGTTTCTTTTTGCCAACTTTCCTGATGACTTTTGAATTTTTTTTCATCAGAAATTAAGTTTTTGGTGACGACGCCCCTCAGGCGGAAGTTGCATTAGTCGAGCGAGGGAAGGGAGGGCCATTTTTGCCAGAAAAATGAGGTTTTTTGATTATCAATAGGAAAAATGATGGTGGGGGAAAAAAATTGCTCGTGGAATCTCTCAGAGAATCGTTTTTTATTTTTCTTTGATATCATTTGACTTTGATAACATTGCTGCTTGTATTAGCTTACTAGAGTTGGTTGTTGTTGTTCACTTTCTGGTTTGATAAAGAATAAAATTTTCCCTTTGTTGTGAAAATTTTGTTAATTTATATGTGCATGTGCTTACATGTTAACGGTCGGATTTCCACTGCATGCGATTAATTGAAGAATATAGATTTAAGGTAACTGAAAGTATAGCATAGGAATTTGTATCCTCATAAGACAAAATGAATAAAAGAGGTAAGAAGATACCAACCAAGTATGTATAAATTATGCTGGTCATATTGAAGCTAAAAAGGAGTAGTTATCTTATGTTTCAAACATGACTGGGGAGGCAGAGAAATATAACATACAGATCATATGCATCTAGTCACAGTTCACAAAATGTGAGATTGAAAAAAGGTGAGGATGTAGTGGTGTAGAAATGGGAATGTTCCCTTGCTATTAGCCTCTGTCATTTTTTGTTTTTTCTTTTAATTACTCCTATCAAGAATTATATATGGTTCTTTCCTTTTGTTATGGTACTTATAAAAGAGTATAAAAGAATATTAAATATCATCATGAAAAGTATTGATTGGACTTTTGCCAGCTTCACATATGAGATAATATTGCCCTGTGGTTTTATTTGAGGATAAATATGAGTCACGTCATGTAGCCCGAGGAAAAGAGTGATCAGAGGGGTGCAGAAGTTTCGGGACGGGGTCACGTCCCGGTCCTCTCCCCAATCGCCTCCGACCAAAGGGAAAACTGAAAATGACGAAAAAGAATGAGGATGCGATACGGGTGGCCCTCCTTCCCCTGTAAACGGGAAGTGGTTTCTCTCCTTTGAATATTGTTTCTTTCTTCTCCTATCCTCTTCGACTGTCATTTTTGTTTTTCTTTTATTATCCCTATCAAAGAATTATTATGTATGGTTTGGCCTTTTGTAGTACTCTAATTCTATGATTTATTGTTTTTATCTTAACTTATAATCCCGCTTCGTCCATATGATCACTTGAAGAATTTTGTTCAGGACCGAAAACTATTACAGCAGTAATAAACATCAAAAAGAAAACATTAATCAACATGGTTGATGATAAAAAATCCGTGATTGATTGAATGCGGATTTTGAAATTTTGAAAAGTCGTTGGCGATTCAGATGAGGCAAAGGAAGCAGGAACAAGAGGAAGTTTGAATCTAAGATTCCTGTTGGAACTTTCTTTCTGATTCCATGGCTCGTTCAGTAAGGGAGTTCCTAAGAATGAATTATAGAGCAACCAAACGAAAGGAGTCACTCTATTTGAGTTGACCCATTGACGAGAGACGGTGTTGAATACAGTATAATGATGTTTAAACCAGAAGTGAAAAATTGAAACCACAATGATTCGCGAGGACATGCGGCCTGATCAGTTTTGTTTTGGACAAGAAACTGGAACTCGTCTTCTTCTGGTGCCCAAAAAGAAGGTTTGCACTCTAAAATGAAAAAATTTTGGTGTAAATGCAATCAACCTCTAGATAATAAAGAAAAGTTTTGATAGCAATGTTCTGTCCTCATCCCATAGCACTGCAAAGTGACACTTCCAAGGAGTGCCACCTATTAAAGATAATAGAAATGAAAAGGATCTGGATTCATTATCCATGGAGCATTAAGTCCAAAAAAAGTCCCCGACACACAACTATTTCTTAGGAGGTTTTTTTTTGGCATATGCACGATTATTATGTTTGGTATCCCATATGATGAGTCTGTTGGGTAGGTAAATATGTCCTCGATACATGAGAGAGATGAAAACTAATGTTTCTAACTTCTCATTTGAAAGACACTGCAGAAAGAAAGATATGCAAAGGGGTTGGTCGACCGGGGGAAACAGTGAGCAAGGTAACTCCTGCAGGTTACCGGGGCAGGCTTGGCCAAGGAGACCAGGCTGAGCTTAAAAGGATGAGGCAAGAGAAAGAAAAAAGAAGAGCTGGAAATGTTCACCAGGAAAAAGCATATGCTTGAGGAGCGAGGAAACCACCTATGAGAAGGATTATGGAGATGGAGCAAGCGTTGGTACAATACTAATTCCATGGTTTGATTGTTGAAACATTAATTCTCTTCGTAAAACACCATGGAGAGGCGTTACGACAGGGGGCGAAGGAAGAAGGATGGGACCCCATAGAAGGAATCGGCGCGATGGAAGGACGAGAGAGTAAAGGCAAAGGAAGGAATAGTTAGGAAAGTAAATAAAGCTTGAGACAAAAGAGATGGGCACAGCACTGAAAGAAGGGTCAAAGAGCGGACCATGGAAGAAGCGCTCATGTTGCGGAGGATTTATCTGTATCAAGCAGGAAAAAAATTCTTTACAACAGCAGCAAGAGAAAGCCAACACGGTTATGCACCAATATAAAGTATATTTATTCTACTATTAAACTTTCTTTTCCTAGTGAATCAATGTGGTAAAATTTTGTATTTTACAAATATTTTAGTTCTTTGTCTTTAGAGGTCTTGTCAATGTTAATAATGGTTATTTTTTTACTTATTGCACTTATTTTGGTAAATAGTGTGCGTTCAAGCTTCACTATGAGCCCTACTGATATGCATTTGATATTTGATATTCCATCTTATTATGAAAATAAATTTCGTGAATATTTATGAATTCAGGATCTATTTCAGCATGAGGAACGCGGTGAAACAAAGATTTTCAACAACAAGCTGATTGTCTGAAAAAATGAAAAAAGGGGGGGGGGGCCCTGGGGGGGCCGGGGGGATCTTGCGGGGAAAAAAACTTCGTGTAAGGGAAAAGTGCACAGCGGAATACTTGTAGAGAGAGAAGAGAACGGTAGGAGAAACAGCAAAGTATAAAGAAGAATTACAAAAGTTTGAGATGTGAAATTTCTCAGTGAGATCCAATATGACAAGATCAATAAAAGAGGCACTAAAACGAGGCATCCTCAATTGACAAGAGGAGTTTATCAACCTAAGGAAGAAAGTTCTTTGATTTATAATCATGTGGTAAGATGGAGAGGGAGTGCGTTATGTGTATGCATGAACAATATCAGTGGTTTTCTCCCTTGCGCACATTCAAGTTCTTTGTGAAGATTGCAATGTGCTTCCCCCCAAAGAAAAGGAATTGGAAGAATGCCCTTCTTGTAGGACACCAATAAGGAGAGAATTATTAGTGTCCACTTTCATGACTCCGAATAGTAGAAACTATAGAATAGCAGCAGGAAAATGAAAGCTTGGTTATTGTTTTGTTTTCCAGAAAAAAGTCTCTCCTTCTTCTTGATCTTTCTTTCCTACCGTAACTCTATAAATGTTAGGAAAATGCAAAAACGGTTCGAGATATGTAGAACGTACCAGGTCAAAGAGTTAGAAAGAGGGAGACCTGATTATGGTTGTAGTAAATCCTGAAGTTTGATGGTTTTTTTACAAAAAATGTTGTCTATGTGCTTAACTTAAGCGACGAATTTCTTTTTTTTTAAAATATAAACCATTCCTTATTGGAAACGTAAGATCCTACTAATTTTCGTCGCCCAAGGCGGTTGGTGTAAATTTTCATTCACACGATTCAAACTTTAGATATCTTGATTTCCAGTTTCCTTATAGCACTTCCCAAACCAAACAAATTATTTCTTTGCCATTTCTATTTAACTTACACCGGTTTCCTAATCTTGTTCTTCAAAAATTAAATCCATAATGCTTAAGAATAGTGGGCTCTTGAGTTGTATACCAGAAGAAGTGGAAACTTCTTTTGACTGTTACGATGAGTATGGACAAAGATGATATTGATAGCACTTAGAATTGTTTCATTTTTGTTGGATCTCGAAGCTTAGTGATTATGTTTATATAATAAGTGATTAAAATTTTATGGGATGTTATTTATTTGTATGTTATATAATTATAAGTAATATTATATAAGAAAGGTACATTGAGGATGGAAATTGTAAGAAGAAATAAGGGATTGTAATTATGTGGAGGTACGGCAATGTGGTTTGGTTATTCTAAGTTACAACTTGATGGAATGCAATAATTTAATTTGTTGAGTTTATTTGATGATACAAAAAATTTTTTACTTTGCCGAAGTAGCTCCGAAGGAGAAGAGGGACGAAAGGGGAGGGGAGGGGGGTCCCGTTCTTAGACATATTAAGAATTCAAAATTTAGGTTGCCAAACAAAAATGCAAGACGGTGGTTAACAACAATCCAAACAAGATGATACACCATAAATGTGAAATGGCAGGGGTTTAGTAGTGGTTTTGAATGAGTTATTGGGTATGACATCTAATATATTTGGTTCTTGAGGAAAAAAGAGTTTATAATAAAACATTTTTCATTCAACTTCATCTTTTAATTTACAGACACTGGTGCCATAATTTTTTTTTTAAAAAGAACATTATAAATTTTGTTCTTTTGTAAATAAAAATTCAAAACTTGACCACTAATTTATGCGATCTTTTCTTTTGGTCGCTATTGTTGCAGGTTGTGCCTAATATAAAAAACTAGGGAACCCAAGTTTTATGCAGGGATTAGTATATATGTATCAGATATTCCATCTTTTATGCTGCATGAAACACATACTCCAAGTATTTCCTTTAACTTATACATGTACTAGGTAATATTTTGCGTTCGCGCCGCGTCCATAAATAATAATTGCATTGATTGCAATAATTTTTTACTACAATATCCATACATTAAAAGAATTGCAAAAGTAGGTGATTAAAACAAAAAATTTTGCAAATATACCACAGCAATGTAAATTATTTGTCATTATCAACATAAGTCAAGAACCTCGAATGAATTATATTCACGAGATAATAAATCACTGGTTCATAATCAAAATGTTCGAAAGAAATAAAGAAGAAAATATGAATATACTACAAAGGCGTTTCGTAATAAAAGAGAAACATTACTTCGCTTGCACAAATTATACAATTGTGATATATGTCTAACAAGAAAATTTAATTTTTTTGTAAAAACATATTTAAAAAGAAATTATGGTTACACATGAAAGCAATTATAACTTTTGAATGAATATCTTCAATTGAAAGTGATGAAATTTCATATTTATGTAAGAAAAGAGTGTGATGTAAGCTCTATATATAGGTACTTTTCCAATAATTATTTTATGGGATAACAAATATACGTACTATATGTGTAATTAATTTCAATATAACAGGAGAATAATTTTGAAAAACATAAAAACAAAAGTTAAAAATGTACTCAACACAAAACAATTAAATCATAACATAAAATAATGGAGTAAAAGACATACCCAGGATATGTATAAATTAGAATGAATGATAAAAAAAAATCATGTCCAACTGATACACAATGTCCCTTAAGAAAAACTATTACCTTCAGTACAGAGGTTTAAAGCAATTACATCCTTAGGATAGACAATTTATTTACCAACGTATTTTTTTAAAAAGTGGTGGTTAGTAAGTCACTCATAAGGAGCAAAGTACAAAAATATTAAATTTTGCGGAGTAGAAGTAGAAGATCAGAAATTGTTGTTTTAAAATGTGAGGAAATCCTTTCCATTTATAAACAAAGGGTAGTGTGAACAAATGGTTTACTGTACCTTTTAGATAGTGATACAACTATTTGAAAATCGCAACCATTCAGAAAGTTCACAACCCTTCAAAAAGTCAAAAAGAACTTTCATAAAAGTCGCAACATTTCATTAAAGATATAACTTTGGATTAAAAGTCATAACTCTTCATAAAAGTCACAATCCTTCATAAAAGTCACAACTTTTGATTAAAAGCGACAACTATTCATTGAATAGCACACCTTTTTCATTAAAGAGAAGGCTATTTTTAAAAATAATTAATTTTTAAAAGAAATCTTGCTATGTGGTGAGCCACATAGACAGGCCTCTAGATCTCTTTTATATAAATATATTGATTCATTAATTAGTTTGTTTCTAAAATTGTCATCTAAACCTCATATTCATTTATTTACATGAATAAATTTATTGTCTATCTACTGTATTCAAATTTGATTGAAACCATAATACTTATTGCTCAAGCCTCAACATTAAAAAAAAAACTTCCTAGTCTTCTTCTTCCTGGTTTCTCAATTTAAGACATGTTACTCCTTGGTTCGACTACTATCTTTTAGTGTCCTATTTCATTTTTACCACCATTTAGCAGCGGAGAAGAGAGAGGATGTTATCGTATATTTAAGAGTCTTCTTTTTCCCAGGGGAACTTGAACCACTCAGGATCGCGGCGTAGAGTACGTAATATCTCTACTTTTTCTTTGAAGTTTCTCTTGTCGGCTACAAGAGCATATCCTTCTCATCTGTGACAAACACAAAATAGCCAAATGCTTGACTAGTAATTCTTGTGATGACAACAAATTTTCAAATTTCTCCAGAGAATAGTTGTTCAGCCCATCCTTAAATCGACGTCACAAATGAATATATTCAGGTTTCAACACGAATGACTATTCTTCTCCTTATAATATGATCAAATGAACAGGAGGGATTTGTCCTCTTCAGAAGGAAATCCGCATTTGATTAAACCTAATTCCACTTCTTGTATGAACTGCTATTTTCTGGTCCGTCAGCAGAGCCTGATGTAATTTCCATTTAAAAACATTCCATAAAATCATCTCCCCACAAGGTATGATTTCATACATGTCTTCCACACCTTGTAATTGGATGATCATAACTCCATCTAAGGCCATTAACACGATCCGCCTAAAATCCATCGACACACACAAGGAATCATTACCAAAAGATCTTGAAATACACTCGTAATTCAATCTAACGACTATGGCTACGATACCCGTAAAGAATGAGCAGAAGGAGAAGTATAAATCGGGGGGATACCTTTACTATCTCAAGACCGTGTAACTAAGATATACGGGTCAACTAAAGAAGAGGAAGATAGAAGGGAGAGAAGCAATAATTGGGGTTAAAAAACAACTTTGTTATAGAAAAAGACATTTGATTTAGGTTTTTCATAGTTAATTACAAATGACTATGGCCACCCTATTTATACTAGTGTAGGAATGACTTCTAGAAATCATCCTAGCTAGATCACAAAAAAAAAATATCCAAGACCATATCTTCTAAATATTAACACAAGAATCTTATATTATTAATATTACCATAAGTATAAAAATCTAGAACATTCTAGTTTTTTATTAAGTATAAAATATAAAGATATGAACGTGCACCTCCAAAAAATCAATTTAATTTTTTCAAAAATCTTTATGATAATTTCTTCCATTTTGAAATATAATCATACGGGTAACTTAATCTTACAAAAAGTAATTATGGCATATGATTTGTGTTAAGGTCAAAAAGTCTGCATCGGAAACATTTATTATCATAAATGAGCTATGATTAATAACATTTTATTATATATATTAAACTTATTTCGCTCTTATTTGAATGCAAATAACTTTGCCCTTTAAGTGAAAACCTTTTAGTGGGAAATGAGCAAATTATAATAAAGTATCATCGTTACTTTGAATGATGAAACGAAAAGAATGTCTTTTCAACGTCATCTGTGGACACATGGTTTTATTGTATTGACTATGATGGCATCATCAATTATCCAATTGATAATCACCCTTTTAAGCGGATTTCATCACTATGCCGCTCTAGACCAATGTGGAAAACTAAGGAAAATTTTTGGGTAAAAGCACTAGAAGTGAAGTATATTTTAGAATTAGCTAGGATAAGATATAGGCTTCATTGACGGTAAGTTGTAGCTTAGGGCCATGATAGGCCATTCACATAATTGTTCAAAGATTGAAATTATCTTAAGTTATGTTCCTAAATTGTCTTCCCGAAACTAATCCTGTTACAAAGAGTGGAGGAGCTTGTTTTAAAAATGGTTAGTTCTTTTTTAAAAGTTTTGCACTTCAGGCCTTCATTGCTAAGCATGTCCAACCCTTGTTCGTGCTCCATTGAAGAAACGTGGTGTGGCATCGAGTCGCCTCCCAGGCTTCTCCATCTATTACCTGCATTCAAAAATTAAATTAGTGTAAAGTGATTAATCATGTTTCAGTTAAATTTATCAACTTTCGAAGAGGAGTATTGTTCATATCAAGGGGATGAAGTTTATTTTCCACAAAACCACAAGGAGTCCGCGTCTTAGGGGGGCTTATATCAGCCAATGGAGGACTGACATGTGCTCTGTACTTATGGATAGAATTGTACAGCACCTTGTAGTTTTTGGCAACCCCGCCTAAGCCTCCTTGTCGAGGATTAGTTTTCCCCCAACTCCATTAATGTTGAGTTTGAACTTTAAACTACCAGTTAGAGAGGTTTTGGTTAACCTGGATATGCATTTCTCTTTATTAGCCTTGTGTAACCTGAATGATTTTGAACTCAGTGCAGTTGATCATGTATGTGAGGAGAGTTGCCTTTTTAATTGAAAAAGAGTGGTAGTTCTTTGAGGCAAAGTGGCCCAGAGGCATTCAGGGAGGACAACATCCCAAGAATATATTGTTGTACTCTTTTGCGGGCATTGAGTTCTAGGTGTGATGTCGATTCTCCCAGGGAAGAGCATGGGCTTCTATCAAGCTTATGCATCAAGCTATTTCTCACCATGATGGTCAATCCCATAATTCAATAAACTTTGTTTACATCTGAGAAGATTATGGTCTAGTCCTCATTTTGTCGCCCGACATATTTGGACAACCAGGGTTGAATCCAAGCCAATTTTTTTAAGTGAGTGGGAGCAAAGAGGATTTTTTTTTGGTGATAGATTTGATGAATGAGCTAGATGAGGTTGTGATTTTGTTGGGACACGTCATGTTCCGAATCCAGTCAAACTTCTTAATTCCTTGATTTGGCATGGAGTGAGTGGTTTTTGAGTGGATAAGCTTATAGGTACTATTGGTGGCAAACTTACTATTATTTTTGAGGATATAGAGTCTTGGCGAGATCTAAAGCAACAATTGCTTTTCAACTTACGTCTAGGTCATGTGGAGTTCGCGTTAAAAGTAATCTAAAATGGACAGATCATGTCTAGTGTTGAGGATGATGTCATGATTGTTTCCTGAGGTAACGACAACCCTTTATTTTCACTAACTAACTTCGGTCTCTTTTCTTTCTGATACATTTATTACCGACAGAAATAGTGTTCTCAATTTCCGTACAATTCTCAAACGTTGTCCGTAAGTGGAAATTTTTAAGTGGGAAAATTTTTCGTACAATTTTTAAAAGTTAATCTAAAATGGGGAATGTCTTTTCAGTTTCATGTCTGGGACACATGGAGATATCATGATGAGAATGATCTCATCGTCGGTTATCAAGGTAATTATTTATGACCATTGCATAAGAAAATCAACTCCGTTCACCCTTTCTAATGACAACCTTTGCTTATTGAAATGGAGGAAAATAAATGATTGTATCATTTAGGTTAATTATTTCAAAAATGTTACCATAAAATTAACAAAATCTTTTTTGAAAATAAATCAATACGAGATATGGGCCCATAATTTAAAAAACTTAATGTGCTACAACAACAGGATTAAATTATGTTATTGTTTCAAAAGTCATATTTACTATAATGAACTGTAATTTGAAATATCCTAGAAAGACTCATTAGATCTTATCAATGGAGAGATATTTTTACTCTTTGACTTACATCCAACCAGCAAATGTATTGGGGATTTTAACATTGACTTATATGGAGATCAATAAATATTCAACAAACTCCTTTAAAATGTAAAAAAGTGTTTAAAGTATATTATGTATGGGATGAGTTGGACATTTTACTACATGTTGTATAACCCTAATTTCAATCAAGTCAGCTGACTCTTATAATTGAACCCAAGTTTAGTGTTTGGCACCACAAACAAAAAGACAACTCATTGCTTCTCCTCAATGGAGTATACCCTTTCTTTATGCCTTTTCAAAAACTCTTCTTTAGTGAGTGAACCTTTTGATTTTTGGATTTAACTTTGTTAAATCGAGTTTCTTTCTCGATATAAAGAATCCATTTTTTTCACTTTGTACGACCCTTTTTAATGTGTTTTGAGTTTATTTTGGGCTGAAGGTTATTGAGTTTCAAAAGATTGTTTATCAGGTTTATGCTAGAGTTTGAGTTTGAAGTTTTTATGTGTAGTCTGTGTCCTGTTGTTTAGTTGGATAAGAGGATTGAACTGGTTTCTTTTTTGCCACTTCTGATGAGTGAATTTGTTTTCATCAAAAAATTTAAGTTTTCTTTTATTAATTTGCGTGCATATTATTTATGTATTTTATGATTTATTTATTGTGAGAAAAATGATGTTTTATTTATATATATCAGTGATTTTGGGGGAAAAATTTGTGAATCAGAGGAATCTTTTATGTTTCTTTGTCTATCCATTTAATTTGATAACATTGCTTCTTTTATTATGCTCTTACTAGAGTTGTTTTTTGGTTGTCACACTTCTGTTTTTTGAATAGAATTAATAAATTTTCCCTTTGTTTTGCAATTTTTAAATTCTCTTGCTATGTTCTTAGTCAATTTTAACTGCTGGAGTTCACTGAATGTTTGGTACATTGAAGCATAGAGATTTAAGTAACTGAAATATAGTTAGAACATTGTAATCCTTTACAAGATATTAATTCTTTTGCCGCTTCACATGGATGATAATATTGTTGGTTCATTGAGATAAATGGAGTGTTCTATTGTTTTAGCGGTCTTTGGGAGTTCCACATTATATGATAAAATTCTCGAGTTATGGGTCTCACTGGAATTGGTCCTCTTGCTATTAGCTGTTCCATTTTTGTTTTCCTTTTACTTTCTATCAAACGAAGTCTTAGATGGGCTCTTTCCTGTTGTTTAGCTACTCGAATTCTTGTTTTTATGTTTTTTCGTTAACTTATAATCCTCTCACGTATATTTATCACGTGACTGAATTTTGTTGCAGGACCGAAAACTATTTAGTTAGAGCAGTGTAATAACCCACTGAAAGGAAAAAATAATAAACATGATGATGAAAACATCAGTGATGATGCAGATAAAAAGTCGTTGGCGGATTTCAGATGAGGAAAAAACAAAAAGAAGCAGGAAGGAACAAGAGGCAGTTTGACTCTTAAGATTCTTTAGGACTTCTTCTGTTACATGGGTCGCTCTTCGGAGGTTCTAAGATATGATTTATTAGAGAACAAAAAAAGGTGTCACTTATTGAGATTGACCAATTGACGAGGCGGTTCTTTGTCCTAGTAGATGAGTTTGAACAAGGAAGTGGCAACTGCACCAAATATAGATTCAGAGGGGACTGTCGGCCTGCTGTAAATTTGTTTTGAACAAGAAAACTGGACTTGCTTTTCTGGTGGAACAAAGAAGAGTCGCACTTAAAATGAAGTTTTGGGAAATGCCAATCAAACCTCTAGGTAAAGAAGTTTTATAGTCAATGCCTTTCCCACCCATAGCAACTCCAAGGACACTTCAATGTGCCACACCGATTAAAGATAATTATAAATGAAAAGGATTGGATTCATTATCAATGGAGCCTAAGTCCAGCAAACAAAATCCCCGCAACACAACTATTTCTTCTGCGGTGCAAGATTATTATGTTGGTATCCCATATGATGAGTCTTTGGGTTAAATATACTCATCGCAATGAGAGAGATGAAAACTATATTGTTACTAACTTCTCATTTGAAGACACTGCGCAAGAGATCCCAGGTGTGGTTCTGATTGGGCAAATGAGAAGGTAATGCAGGCTACCCGGAAGATTGGCAAGGACCCGGCTGGTGAGCTACTTACAAAGGATGAGCAAGAAAAAGAAAGATGCTGAAAATGTTCCCAGGAAAAAGCATATGCTGGAGGAAACCACCATAAGGAGGAGCGGAATTATGGAGATGGAGCAAGACTGGTAAATACAATCCATGGGTTGTGACAATTAATTCTCTTCTTAACAATTGGAGAGATAAGTTGGAATGAAGAAGGATTTGGAAGCGTAATGCTCTATAACGGCAGCATGCTGTATGGCCGTCAATAATGCTTTAGCAAAAGAGCAGGGAAGCACTAAGAAGTGTTACAAGCAGCGGCATGGAAAAGCATTTGAGGAGGAGTTATCTGCGTCAAGCGGGGAAAAAAACTTCTTGTTGCAACAGCAGCAAGAGGAAAGCCACAAGGTTCTGCACCAAAAAAAGGTATATTTATTCTACTAATTTAAACTTCTTTTCCTGTTGATAAAGGTAAAATATTTCTTTTACAAATATAGTTTCGTGTCGTTAGAGTATTTACACTGTTAATAACTGTTTTTTATACTTATTGCTCGGTTAATAGTGGTTCAAGCTTTCATTATGCAGCGATTACTGATAAGGCATTTGACATTGATATTCAAATATATGAAAAGAAATTTGTAGAATAATATTTATGAATTTCAGGATCTATTAAGCAAATGAGGATCGCTGATGTTTATTTTGAACAAAGATTCAACAACAAGCTGATTTCTTAAAAATGAAAGGGAAACAACTCCGTGTGTTAAGGGAAAAATGCAGCGGCAAATTTAGAGAGAAGGAAGAGGAGAAACAAGCAAAAGTATAAAGAAGAAATACAAAAGTGTGAGAGTGAAATTTTCAATTGAGATTCCAATATGAAAGATCAGAATTGAGGCACTAAAACGAGGCATTCCTCAATTGGACAAAGGTTTCTCAACTATGCAGAAAAGTTCTAACTATAATATTGTAAAGTGGAGAGGGAGTGTGTTCTGTGTATGCATGAACATATTCAGTGGTTTTTTCTCCCTGGTGCACATCAAGTTCTTTGTGAAGAGATTGCATGTGCTTCACCAAGAAGGAATGGACGAATGCCCTTCTGTTCGGACACCAATAAGGAGAGATTAGTGTGCCACTTTCCTGATCAAATAGTTAGCAAAATATAGAATAGACAGCAGGAAAATTAAGGAGGGTCAGGTTTGTTTTCCAGAAAAATTTCTCCTTTCTTCTGGCCTTCTTTCTACCGTAAATCTACTAAATGTTAGGACAATGCAAAAAAGGTTATAGAGCTCATGTAGAAAGTACATGTCAAAGAGTAGGAAGAGGGAGGACCTGCTGAATGTTGTAGTAAAATCCTCAAGTTTAGGGTTTAAAAAATAAGTGTTCGTATGTGCTTTAAACTTAATCTACATAATTTCCTTTTTTTTTTAATTTCACCATTCGATTAAAACGTACCATCATACTAATTTTCCTCGCCAAGGGGTTTAAATTTTCATTTACCCCGATTCAAATAGACATCTGATTCCCATTTCCTTGTAGCATTCCCAAAACCAAACAAATACTTTGCCATTCTTCTTAACTACACCGGTTTCCTAACCTTTTTCTTCAAAATTAACTCCATATGGCATAAGTAGTTGGATTCTTGATTGTCTACTAGCAAGAAGTGGAACTCTTTGATGGTAGATATGGACAAAGATGGATGATATGATCACTTAGAATTGTTTCTTTGTTGATCTCGAAGTAGTAAGTGATTCGTTTCTATATCAGATAAAAATTTATTGGAGTTCTTCCTTGTCTTGGATAATCTACTCAGTACATTAATCTCATGTTACATTGCTTGGAAATGCTGCATACATGTATTGCATTCTGTGATGTGGTTTGGTAGTTTCCGTTACAACTTTAATGATCCAATAATTTAATTGAGTTTATGTATGAATTTTACTTCCTAATCTCGATTAAATATTTAAAATAAATTGTATTGATTTTTTCGGTTTTGTCGTTTGGATGTGTAAAATTACAATTAAAGTTTCAGGACAGAAGACACAAGACACACCGCACCCCCTCTGTCCCTAGTCCACACTTCTTTTTGCCCCCCCCCCCCCATCCCCCCCCCCTACGTGCCAAGAACCAGTAGCCACGGGGAATGAGAAAACGCAGTGGAGCCAAGGAGGTAGCTAACAACATCAACACAAAGATGATACACCCAATGTGAAATGGAGTAGGGTATAGTTGGTTTTGAATGAAGTTTTTATGAAATCTAAATATGTATTTGGTTCTTGAGGAGAAAGAGTTTATAGTAAAACGTGGTTCATTCAAGCATCATCTTTTAATGTACAGACAAACTGGTCTAATTTTTTTTTAAAAAGAAAATTATAAATTTTTGTTCTTTGTTAAATAAAATTCAAAACTTGATAAGAAGGTTATGCTATTTCTTTTTGCTTGTCGCTATTGTTGAGGTTGCCTAATCTAAAAAACTCAAAGTGAACCCAAAGTTTTAAGCAGTGATTCGTTATATATGTATCAAGATATTCCATCTTCTATGCTGCATGAAGAGAATTGAACAATAACAAATATTTCCCTTTTAACTTCAAAAATGTAACTAGGTAAAATTTGGCGCTTCGGCCTCGAGCGGTCATCAATAATATTGAATTGAAATTGCAAAATAAGTTTTACTAAGATTCCATACATTTTAAAAGTAAATGAAAAGTAGGTCTATTACAAATATATTTGCAATAGACCGATATGAATTTTGATTTTTGTCATTATCACATACGTCAAGAACCCTCTCTTGAATTAATTATTCACGATATAGAAATCACTGGTACATTAATCAACATGAAAGGAAAATAAAGGAAGAAATTGATATTTTTTACATACAAGGCCGTTGCGTAATGGAAGAAACATTTAACTTGCCACAAATTATACAATTGTTGAAATAGTCTAAGAGGAGGAAAAATTAAATGTTTTTACTTATTTTATAAAAAGAAATTATGGCTACACATGAACATCAAATTATAACTTTTAACTTGCATAATAAGAATATCTTCAATCTGATAGTGAGAAATGTCATATTTAGTAAAGCAAATATGATATTGTAAGATATATAGACTTGGTACAATAATTATTTTCCGTTTATAATAAATATACGTTACGTACTATATGTGCTATTTCCAATAGAAAGGAGAATTAATTTTGCAAAAAAACAAAAAACAAAGTTTAAAAATTGGTATCAACACAACATTAATATTATTAGCATAAATTAATGAGAGTAAATAGACATACCAGGAAATGTATAAATAGAAGAAATTTAAAAACCAATATTGTACACTGAATACACAATGTCCACTTAAGAAAAGTATTACCTTCAAGTACAGAGGTTTAAAGAAGTACCTCCTGTTAGGATAGAACAATTTTATTTACCAATTATTTAAAAAAAAAATGGTGTTATAAGTCACTCAAAAGGAGCAAAGTACAAATTTTAAAATTCTTGCTTGTGGGCGCCAGCGTAGACAGGCCCTAGAGCTTCTTTTATATAAATATATGATTATTTAATTATTTTATCTCTAAATTATCATCCAACCTCATATTCATTTTAGACATGAACAACAAAAAATAATTTTATTTTCTAAGTCTACTTATCAAGTTGATTGAAACCATAAGACTTAATTGTTCGCTTCAATTAGAAAATACCTTCCCCAGTCTTCTTCTTTCCGTCGTTTCTCAATGTAGAGACATGTCCTTGGCTCCGATCCATCTTTTTATGTATCCTATTTTACCAACTTAGCATCGGAGAGTTCTTATGTAATATTTAGGAGATCTTTTTTTTCTCCAAGGTACTTGAACCACTCGATGATCGAGAGACCGTCATATCTCTTACTTTTACTTGAATTTTCTCCTTCGTCGGATAAAGAGCAATATCCTTCTCCATCTTTGACAAAAACACACTTATCCAACTGCTTTACTGTAATTTTTCCCCCCCCCTTGGATGACAAACAAATTTTTAAAATTCCTCCAGAGAATGGTTGTTCAGCCCATCGCTTAAAAAATCGACTCACAAATGGGAATATATTCAGGTTTCACACCGATGAACTATTTCTTCTCCTTCATCATGCTCAAAAATAACCTCTTCCTAATTCAACAAAGAATGTCTGAGAGCATATTCTTAATCATCAAAAACTACTATGTGATAGAAAGGTTACCTTAGTGATGTTAGCTTAATCCATTCTCCAACATCTATAGCCGAGCTTATTCTTCTTACTGAATAAGTGATCAGGGTTCCCTCCATATTTCTAAGATGATTTGCACCTTATAAATATGTATCACATGAAACAGGAGGAGATTGTCCTCATTCAGAATGAACTCGCATTTTGATTAACCTAACTTCCACTTCTTGTATGGAAACTGCTATGTTCTGGTCCGTCAGCAAGAGGACTTATGTAATTTCCATTAAAAACATCCCATAAATCATCTCATCTCCAATCCTCCCACAAGGTAATTTTCATACATGTCTTCCCCCCGCTTGTAATTGGGGGGGGACTGATTCATAACTCCATCCGCAGTCCCTTACACACGACCGCTTAAAAATCCCGACACAACAAGTTGAATCATTACCACAAGATCTTGTAAATAACACTCGTATTCATCTATACGACTATGCTACGATTACCTATGTAAAGATAGCAGAGAGATTATAATCGTTTGCTACCTTTTACTAGCTCAAGACCGTTAACTAAGATCATACTGTCAACTAAAGAAGAGGAAGCTAAAGGGAGAAGCATTATTGGATAAAACAACTGTTGTTATAGAAAAAGACTTATGATTTAGGTTTTCATGGTTGGCTTCCAAATGACATGGCCCACCCATGGGCCCCCCTATTATACTAGTGTAGTTAAAAATTTGCCTTCTAGAAATTATCCTTGATAGATCTACAAAAAAAATCTCCAAGACCCTACCTATCTCTCAATATTACACAAATCTAGATTATTATATCACTACTTAACCATAGTATCAATTATCTATGTAACATCTATGTTTTTTATTAAGTATAAATTCAAAGATGTTTACTTGCACCTACAAAAATCAAACTTTAATTTTTCAAAAATTCGTTATGATAATTTCTACAAAAAAAAATCTCCTACTATCCGTAACCAAAACCATTTTTGAATAAAGCCATACGTTAACTTAATCTTTCACAAAGTACATTATGGCATTTGATTTGTGTAAGACAAAGAGTCTGCATAGAAACATTTATTATCAATAAAGGAGCTATGATTAAAATCTTTTCTTATAAAATATTAACTTCCTCTTGTTCGCTCTTATTTGCATGCAAATAACTTTGCCTTTGTCACTGTTAAGTGAAACCTTTTAGTGGGAAATGAGCAATCTTATATAGATTATATATAGGGGTACATCGTTACTCTTCGAATGAAACGAGAAGTCTTTTCAAAACAGCATAAGTGGTAACAATGTTAGATTGTCTTGAATATGATGCATCATCATTGATGCATTGATAATAACCCCTTAAGCGATTTCCTCACTATGCGCTCTGGACAATTGTGGTAAAATTTTGGGTTAAAGCACTAGCATTGATAAGTTAATAATTTAGAAGTACTATTGATAAATATTACTGCTTCATGCCAGTAAAATGAGCTTAGGGGCCATTGGAGCTTCACATAAAGTGTTACAAGATTAAATTATCTTAAGTACATAGTTCCTAATTGTCGGCCCGTAAGAATCCTAATTCCCTTTATAAACAGTGAGGATCTGTTTAAAAGGTTGGTTTTTTAAATTGTGCATTTAGGCTTTGCATTGTAAGGATGTCCCCCCCCTTGTTTGTGGCATAAGATGTGGTTGGCAATCGCTGCTCCCGCTTCTCCATCTATTATACCTCTGCATTCAAAAATTAAATTAGTGTAAGAGTGATTGTACATGTCAAGTAATTGATCATTTTTCGAGGAGTATTGGTGCTATCTAGGGATGAAGTTTATTTTCAACAAAACCACACAGAGTCCTCGTCTGAGGGCTCTTAGCTCGCCAATATAGGACGACAGGGCTTATTTACTTATGAATCAAATTGTCCATTCACCTCTGTAGTGTTTTGTAACCCCTCAACCCCTCCTAAGCCTCCTTCGAGATTAGTTTTCATGACTCCATTAATGTTGGTTTGAAATTTAAACTACATGTTAGGGAGGTTCTGTTTTAACCTGGATAATGCATTCTCCTTTATTAGCCTTGTGGTGTAACCTGAAGGATTTTGAACTCAGTGGCTAGCTTGATCATGTTGTGAAGGCAGATGTTACCTTTTTTTAATTAAAAGGTGGTTATTTCTTTGGAGGCAAATGGCCCAGAGGCAATTCATGTAGGAACCCCCCCAAAAAACATCCGAAGAATAATATTGTTGTACTCGTCTTGCGGCAATTGAGTTCTAGTGTTCTTCAATTCCCCAGGAAGATCAGCTCTATCAATCTTATGCATCGAGCTATTTCTCACCATGATGGTTCCACGAGTGGGTGGAGGGGCCCTGAACTTCAATACTTTGTTACTCTGAAAAGATGATGGTCTATGTCCTCATTTTGGTCGTGCGCGGCCATATTTGACAACCAGGGGTTGATATCCAAGCCAATTTTTTTAGGTATTGGGAGCAAGGATTTTTTTTTTGTGTGATACATGACTAAGATGAAGGGTTTTTGATTTGGTTGGGATCACGTCACAAAAAAAATGTTCAAATCAGTCAACTTCTTAATTCCTTGATTTGGGGGGGGGCATGGAGTGAGTGGGTTTTTCGAGTGGATAAGGCTTCTAGGCACTATTGGTGGCAAACTTACTATTACTTTGATGATATAGAGTCTTGGCGAATCTAAAGCGAAAATTGCTTTTCAACGTCACTTCTAGGGCGATTGGACTTTGCATTAAGAGTAATTCCCTTTAAAAATGAAAAATCATGTCTAGTGTTGGAGGATGATGTCATGAATTGTTTCTGAGGTAACGACAGACCTTTATTTTTACTAACTAACTACCTTCGGTCTCTTTCTTTCTCTAACCTTTATTACCGACAGAAATAGTTTTCTTATTTTCCGTACAATTCTCAAAGTTGTCCGTAAGTGGAAATTTGAGTGGAAAATTTTCTGTACAATTTTAAAATTTACTCTTAAATGGGGAATTTCTTTTTCGAGTTTCTGTCTAGGACACATGGAAGATATCATGTTGAGAATGAATCTCTCTCGGTTTATCAAGGTAATTATTTATGACCTTTGCTTAAGAAATCACTCCCGTTCATTCACCCTTTTCTAAGTGACAACCTTTGCTTATAGATGGAGGGAATACTGCATTTTAGCATTTAGTATTTTAATTAGCCACACATTTTCCATAAATTAAGTAATCGAATAAATCATACAGAGATATTGATAACGATTAATTGTAAACAACTAATGTGCTCACAACAATGATAAATTATTTATTTTTCAAAGTCATCTTACTTATAATTACTTTAATTTGAAATATCCTAGAAAGACTCATTAGATCCTTTGAATTGGATATATATTTACTTCTTTTGACTTACAACATCAACCATGCCAAATTTTGAGGATTTTCACATTGACTATATGTATTATTTAATAAAACTTCACGAAAACCTTTAACATTGGAAAAAGTATTAAATTAGATTTTATTTAGGGATGAGTGACATTAATACAGTGTACTAACCATAATTTCCATCAATTCAGTGACTCTATATAATGAATCCAAGTTTAGGTTTTGCACCGGGGACAACAAAAGACAACTCATTGCGTCTCTCCTCAATGGCGTTTAACCCTTTCTTTATGCCTTTTCACACTCTTTAGTGATTAACCTTTTGATTTTGGATTTAACTTTTGTTAAATGCGGTTCTTCTTGATATAAAGAATCCATTTTTTTCATTTTGGTACGACCCCCCCCCTTTTTTAAGTTTTGTCTTGAATTTTATTTTTTGGGATCGGTTTATTGAGTTTCAAAAATTGTTTTATAATTGGTTTCTTTGCAGAGTTTGAGCTTTGAAGTTTTTCTTTCTGTGTTTTCGTCTGTGATACTGCTTGTTTAGTTGGATAGAGATCAACCTGTTTCTTTTTTTCCCCTTTTGATGAGTTAATTTTTTCATAAAAAATTTAAGTTTTTTTTTATCATTTGAGTGCTATTTATTTTATTTCTTTTTTTGTTTGCAGAAAATGATTTTTTTTAATATCTATATCAAGTGATTTTTGGGGGATTGTCAGAGATCTTGTGATCAAGGAATCTTGTATTTGTTCTTGTCTATCCATTTAACTTTGATACAATTGCTGCTTTTATTATGATTACTAGAGTTGTTTTTTTGTTGTTCACACAATTCTGTTGAATAATGAATACTACATTCCCTTTTGTTTTGGCAATTTTTAATTTCTCGTTGCTATGTTTTCTTATCAAATTTAACCGCCGGAATTCAACTAAATGCTTTAGATTGAATAAAGAGATTTAAGTAACTAGAAATTAGTAGAATTTGTAATCCTCAAAGAATATTAAATTCTTTTGCAGCTTCACATGAGACCATAATATTGTTGTTCACATTGAGCTAAATTGGTGTTGTTCTTATTGTTTTTAGCCTGTCTATTTTGGGAGTTCCACCATATATGAGTAAATATTTCTGGCTTTATTGGTCTCAAAACTGAATTGTTCCTCTGCTATTAGCCTGTGCATTTTTTTGTTTTTTTCTTTAATTATCCTATCAAAGAATTAGTATCTGGTTTTTTTCTTTCCTTTGTTTACTACTCTAATGTCTCATTCGTATTCTCTGTTTTTAATGTTTTTTATCTTTAACTTTATCCTCTCACGTCCATATTATCACTTGAATGAATTTTGTTTGCCGGAGTGAAACTATACAACAGTAATAAACACCTCAAAAAAACAATAAATCAACATGGTTGATGAAACATCAGTGACATGCGGATGAGAAAAAAAAAAAAAAGTTTTTCCGTTGGCCAGATTTCAGATGAGGAAAAAGGAAGCAGTAAAAGATGAATTTTAATCTAAAATTCCTTTAGGAACTTCTTCTGATTTCACATGTGGTCGTCTCCTTCCGGAGTTTCTAAATAATGATTTCTTTTAGAGAACCACAAAGGTGGTCACTCCTTTTGAGATTGACCCAATTGACGAGGCGGGTGTCCTAGTATGATGGTGTTTTGGTTTTTGAACAGAAAGTGTGAACCTTACTTGCCAAATATAGATTCGGGAGGACATGTCGGCTGCTGTAAATTTTTTTTGAACAAGAACTACTGGACGTCGTCTGTCTTCTGGTGGCAACCAAGACAAGCGTCGCGACTCTAAGAATTACGATTTTTGGTTTAAATGCAATCAACCTCTAGCTAAAGAAAGTTTTTGATAGTCAATTCCTCCTCACCCATTGTAGCACCCCTTGCAAGTGAACACTGGTATCCAAGTGCCACCTATTAAAGATAATATAAATGAAAGGATCTGGATTCATTAGTCCATAGGCGCCTAATTCCAGCAAAAAAATCCCCGGACAACACAACTATTTTTCTTCTGCAGTGCAAGAATTATTATGTTGGTAATCCCATATGATGAGTCTTGGGTAAATATGTCCCTCGAAATGAAGAGATGATTGACTATAGGTGGTTGTCTACTGTCTTCGGGATTTGATTACACTGCCGCAAGATATCCAGGGTGGTCTGATTGGGTCAATGAAGAAGGTAATGCAGCGCTACACCAGATCATGGCAAGGACAGGCTGAGCTTAAAATGACTGAGTCAGAAAAAGAAGAGTGCTGAAAATGTTCACCAGGAAAATCAATGCTGGAGGAACCACCATGAGGAGGATTATGTAGATTGGCAAGAGTTGGTAAAATACTAATTCCATGGGTGCGACAATTCATCTCTTCTTAACACATTGGAGATTGAATAATGTTGGCCTTAAGAAGATTTGGAATGTCCGTATGCCCTCTACCGCAAAAGACATGCTATGAAGTCACTAATGCTTTAAGCAAAAGAGAAGGGGCACTAAAGAAGTGTCTAGCGGACATGAAAAGCGCGTCATTTGATGGGATTTCTTCTGCTATCAGCGGGAAAAAACTTCTTTGCAACAGCAGCAAGAGGAAAGCCAACCAGGTTCCTGCACCATATAAGGTATATTTCTGCTACTCATTAAACTTCTTTTTCCTATTGATCATGGGTAAAATATTTCCTTTACAAAATATAGTTCGTTTTTAGAGTCTTTACACTATAAATAGACTTGTTTTTTTATACTATTGCCTTTGTAATAGTGGTTCAATCTTTCAACTTATGCAACCTTACCTGATAATGGTCTGCTATTTGATATTCCATCTATTATAAATCAATTTGTAAATATTTTATGAATTTCAGTATCTATTAAGCATGAAGGAATCGTTGAAACAAAGATTTCAACAACAAGCTGATTGTCCTGAAAAACTAAAAGAGACAACTCCGTGTTAATAGAAAAGTGCAGCGGCATAAATTTTAGAGAGAAGGTAGAGAAAACCAGCAAAGTATAAAGAAGAAATACACAAAAGTGTGAGAATGAAATTTCTGTCAATTGAGAATTCCAATATGAAAGATCAATAATTTAGGCCCAAAACAAGGCCTTCCTCATTGACAAAGGGTTTATCAACCTATGCAAAAGTTCGCTCTAAATGTTGTAAAGATGGAGAGGGAGTGTGGTTTGTGTATGCATGAAACATATATCATGTTTTTCCTTTCTCCTTGTTTTTTGTTTGCCAAACATCAAGTTCTTTGTGCAGATTGCAATGTGCTTCACCAAAAGAAAGGAATGGACAATGCCCTTCTTGTAGGACAAAAACCAATTAAGGAGAGAATTAGGGGCCACTTTCTGAATTTCCGAATAGTTAGCAACTTAGAATAGCAGCAGGAAAATGAAGCCCCTGTCATTGTTTTGTTTTTTCCAGAAAAAGTCTATCCTTTCTTTCCTACGTAACTCTAATAAAGTTGTAAAATGCACAAAGGTATATAGATAATGTATAAAGTACATGTCAAACAAAAGAGTTAGAAGATGGAGACGGCTGCTTAATGGTTGTAGTAAATCCTCAGTTTGATGGTTTAAAAATAATGTTGGTTCTAGTTGCTTTAACTTAATCTACAGATTTTTTTTTTAAATTTAACCAATTCGTTATTTTTTTAAACGTAAAATCCTACTAATTTTATTCCGTCCAAGGGGTTAAATTTTCATTCACAAGATTCAACTTTGATTCTTATTCCCATTTCCTTATCAGCACTTCCCAAACCAAACAAATTATATTCTTTGCCACATTCTATAACTTACAATACCCAAACACACACAACACCGGGGTTTCGCTAACCTTGTTCTTCAAAATTAACTCCATATGCTATAGAGTAGTTGGCTCTGAATTGTCTACTAGCAAGAAGTTTAACTTCTTTTGATTTAGATATGGACAGAGATGATATGATATCACTTAGAATTGTTTCATTTTTTTGATCTGGCGAATAATTGGGGTAGTTTCGGTGGGGTTGGTCTAATAAGTTAAAATTTTATTGGATTTCTTCCTTTGGTCTGTTATATCTACTCAGTACTCTTAATTCTTATGTTCACTTGGCTTTGAAATTGGGGGGGCTGCATACATGGTATTGCATTCTGTTGTGGATTGGTTGGTTTATTTCCGTTCATACTTTATCTGAATTCAATAATTTTAATTTTGAGTTTAATTTTATGATATTTTTTTTAACGTTTCCTATTATCTCGAATATAATATTTAATAATTGTATTGTAATGTTTCGTAGACATATTCCAAATTACCAATGTAGGTCGGCAACAAAATGCAAAGAGGGACAACAATCAAAACAAGATGATACAAACCATAACTGTGGAAATGGCAAGGTAGTAGTGGTTTTTGAATGAAGTTATTTATGAAATCTAAATTATTTATTTGGTTTCTTTGAGGGAAAAAGAAGTTTATAATAAAACTTTTTCATTCAACGTCATCTTTTAAAATTTAAGACAAACTGGTCTAATTTTTTTTAAAAAAAAAATTTTTATAAATTTTTGTATTTTTTGGTAAATAAATTCAAATCTTGCCACTAAGTTAATGCATTTCTTTTCTTTGTCGCTAGTGTTTGCAGGTTTGCCTAATCTAAAAACTCAGTGAACCCAAAGTTTTTTAAATGCAGGGATTAGTTATTGTATCAAATATTCCATCTTCTAATGCTTCATGAAACATACAAATATTTCCTTTAACTTATACATGTACTAGTTAAATATTTGGCGCTTCGCGCGGGAATCATAAAATTACTAATTGCATTGAAACTTCGCAAATAATTTTTACTAATATCCATGCCATTAAAAGTAATGGGAAAGTAGGTTATTACATACATTGGCAATATACCGTATTATTTGTATTTGCATTATCGACATAAGTCAAGACCCCTCAAATGAATTAATTATTCACGATAATAATAATCACTGGTTATTAATCAACATGAAAGGAAAATAAAGAAGAAAATAATGAATTAATAAAAAGGGCCGTTTCGTAATGAAGAAACATTTAACTTGCACAAATTTACAATGGTGAAATATGTCTAAGAGAATTTAAGGTTTTTAACTATTAAAAAAGAAATTATGCTTACACATGAAATCAATTATAACTTTTAAACTTGCCATTAAAGAATAATGATCTTCAATTGATAAAGTGCAAGGAAATTTCAATTTATGTCAGAAAAGAGTGGATTAAGCTATAAGAGTACTTTTAAAGAATTATTTTCTGTATAACAAATATACGACTATATGTGTATAATTTCAAATAACGGAGAATAATTTTCTGAAAAACATAAAAAAAACAAAGTTTTAAAAATGTACTAAACAACAACAATAATATCATTACATAAAATTAATGAGTGTTAAAAGACATACCAGGATAGTCTAAATTGGAATGAAATATAAAAAAAATCATGTAACACTAAATACACAATGTCCACTTTAAGAAAACTATTACCTCAAGTACGAGGTTGTAAAGAATTACATCCTCTTAGGAGAGAAACAAAGTTTATTTACCAAACTTATTTAAAAAAAAACAGGGGTGTTAGTTTTTTTTTAAAAAGGGGTTTCCCCCACTCTAAAAGGAGCAAAGTACAAAAATATTAAATTCTTGCTGTGATGGAGCCACGTAGACAGCTATAGAGCTCTTTTATATAAATATATGATTATTAATTATGTTTGTATCTAAATTGTCACCAAACTCATATTCATTTTAGACATGAATAATGTATTTTCTATCTACTTTATCAAGTTTGATGAAACCATAATACTTAGGTTCAAGCCTCAATTAGAAAATACCTTCCCCAGTTTATTCTTCCGTTAGCTTTCTCAATTTAAGACCATGTCACTTGCTCGAGACTATCTTTTTATGTATCCTATTTTACCACATTTGCTCGGAGAGGTTCGTATCGTAATATTTAGGAGATATTTTTTTCTCCACAGGGGAACTTGACCACTCGAGGATCGAGAGACCGTCAGATCTCTTACTTTGAATTTGAAGTCTCTTGTCGATAGAAGAGCCATATCCTTCTCCATCTTTGACAAACACACTAGCCAACTGCTTTACTAGAATCTTGTGATCACAAAAATTTGAAAATCATCCAGAGAAGGGTTGTTTAGCCCATCTTACATCGACGTCACAAATGGAATATATCAGGTTTAAAACACGAATGACTATTCTTCTCCTTCGTGCTTCAAAAATAACCTCTTCCAAATTAAAACAAACACAAAGATGTTCTGAGAAATACATTCTTTAATCATGTCAAAGAAATACTATGTGATAGAAAGTTACCTTGAGTGGTGTTAGCTAATCCATTCTCCATCATCTATAGCGAGCTTCATTCTTCTTATGAATAAGTGATCGAGGGTCCTCCATATTCTTAAGATGATTTGCCACCTTATAATATGATCAAATGAACAGGAGGAATATTGTCCCTTCAGAATGAAAACTCGCATTTGATTAACTTTTTTACCCTCCACTTCTTGTATGATACTGCGATTTTATGGTCCGTCAGCAGAGGACTATGTAATTTCCATTACAACATCCCATAACTCATCTCCCACAAGGTATGATTTCATACATGTCTTCCACACCTTGTAATGGACTGATTCAATACCCTCCATCCTCAGTCCATTAAACACGACCGCAAAAATCCATCGACACAACCAGTTGAATCGTTTTCCAACAAGTCTTGAAATAACACTGTAATTCAATCTACGACTATGGCGACGATACCATGTAAGCATAGCAGAAGAGAAGTATAATCGGGGATACCTTTTACTATCTCAAGACGTTAACTAAGATCATACGGTTCAACGAAGAAGAGGAAAGCTTAGAAGGGAGAAGCAATATTTTGGATAAAACAACTTTGTTCAGAAAAAGACTATTGATTTTAGGTTTTTCAGGTTGCTTCCAAAGGACTATGGCCACCCTATTTATACTAGTGTATTAAATGCTTCTAGAAACTCTCCAAGGATAGATCTACAAAAAAAATCGAGAAGACCCTATCTTTCTAAATATTTAACAAGAATCTTAATTATTTAGTATATTTACCATAAGTATCAAATACTGAACATCTAGTTTACTATTAAGTATAAATATCCCAAAAGATATTTACTTGCACCTCCCAAAAATAACTTAATTTTTCAAAATTCTTTGTAATTTCTACACCATTTGGAATATAATCAATACGGGTTAACTTAATCTTACAAAAAGTAAATTATGCATTGATTTGTGTAAGGCCAAAGAGTCTCGACATCGGACGTTTGTTATCAATAAATGAGCTATGATTAAAATCTTTTCGTATAAATATTAACTTCCTTGTTCGCTCTTATTTATACAAATAACTTGTAACTTAAGTGAACCTTTTAGTGGGAAAATGAGCAATATTAACATAAGTATTCCTTGTTACTCTTGGAATGACACGAAGAATGTCTTTTCAACGTATATGTGGTACACAGGTTAGTGGTATTGAATATGAGGCATCATAAATTATCCAATGATAATAACCCTTAAGCGATTTCCTCACTATGCGCTCTGGACATTGGGGACAATTTTTGCGGTTAAAAGCACTGAAGGGGGGAAAGGTGGAGGAGAGGAGAGAGGCGAGAGAGATGAAAACAATCCGTAGAAAAGTACCGCTTTAAGTAGACGTTTGATTTTTATAACTTAAACTTAATGGCATGGCCGGTAAGTTGGAGCTTAGGGCAATTGATAGGCACATCACATAATTGTTACAAAGATAAAATTATCTAAGTACATAGTCCTAAATGTCTGCTGTACTAATCCCTGTTACAAACAGTGGAGGGAGCTGTTTTAAAAAGGTTGGTTTTTAAAAAGTTTTGCATTTAAGGCTTTCATGCCTAAAAACATGTCACCTCCTTGTTGGGCTGCATGAGATGTGTGTTGGCATCGCTGCTCCCAGCTTCTCCATCAATTACTGGCATTCAAAAATTAAATCTAGTGTAAGAGTGATTTATCCTGTTCAAGGAAATTTATCATTTTCGAGGAGATGTGTGTGAATATAGGGGATGAAGTTTATTTTCCACAAAACACAAGGACGTCCTCGTCTGAGGGCTTTAGCTCTGCCAATATAGGAATGACATGTGCCTTATTTACTTAGGAATCGAATTGTCAAGTAATATGTCAGTTTTTGGTAAAACCTAATAAGACTAACGGTAGAGGATATTGTTAACGAATCCATTAGAGTTGAGTTTGAAATTTAAAAAGAAATGTTAAGGGGGTTGGTTTAAACGGGATATGAATTAGTATGTGATGAGAGTGGTGGGTAAAATGAATGAGTGTGAAAATAGGGAGTAGGGGGTGGTTTTTCGGTTGTTTGGGCGGGCGGGGGGGGGGGTGTAGGGGGGGGGGGAGGGGGGGGGGGGGGGGGAGGAGGGTTTGGGGAGGGGGGGGGGGGGGTTGAAGGGGGGGGGGGGATGGGGGGGGGGGGGGGGGGAGGGTGGGGGGGCGGGGGCGGGGGGGGAGGGTGTGTTGGGGGGGGGGGGGGCGGGGGGGGGGGGGGGGGGTTGGGGGGGGGGGGGGGGGGGGTTTTTTTTTTTTTTTGTTTTTTGTGTTTGTTTTTTTTTTGTGTTTTTTTTAATCATGTTGGTGAAGGAAATGTTGGCCTTTTTTAATTGAAAAAGGTGGTTATTTCTTTGGAGGCAAATGGCCAGAGGCATTCAGGGAGGACAACATACCAAAGAATAATATTGTTGTACTCTTTGCGGCAAAGCGAGGTTCAGTGTTAGTCAATTTCTCCACGAAGAGCGGTTTCTATCAAGCTTATGCCATCGAGTTATTTCTAACCATGATGAGGTATCCAAATTCAATAACCTGTGTACATCTGAAGAAAGATAATGTCTAGTCCTCATTTGGTCGCCGGACATATTCGACAACCAAGATTGATATCCAAGCAATTTTTTAAGGTATTGGGAGCAAGGATTTTTTTTTGGTGATACATGAGATAGATGAAGCTTTTGATTTTGTTTGGAACGTCATGTTCGAATCCGTCAAACTTCGTAATTCCTTGATTGGAATGGAGTGAGTGGTTTTTGAGTGGATAAGCTTATAGGCACTATGGTGGCAAACTTACATTACTTTGAGGATACTAGAGTCTGGCGAGATCTAAAGCACAATTGCATTTTCAATTACAGTCTAGGGCATGTGGAGTTTGCATTAAGAGTAATCTAATATGAAAAATCATGTCTAGTGTTGAGGATGATGTCATGATTGTTGGAGGTAACGAAACACCCTTTATTTTTTAATAACACCTTCGGTCTCCTTTTCTTTCTCATACATTTATTCCGACAGAAATATTTCTTATTTTTCTTAAAATTCTCAAAAGTGTCAGTAAGTGGAATTTGGAGGGGCGAAAATTTCCGTACAATTTTATAAAGTTACTCTTAAATGGGGAAGGTCTGTTCAGTTTCCGTCTGGGACACCATTGTAGAGATCATGTTGAGAATGAATCTCCATCGTCGGTAATCAGGTAATATTTATGAACCTTGCTAAGAAAACAAACGCCGTTACCCTTCTAATGACAACCTTTGCTTATTGAAATGGAGGAAATATGATTGATCATTTAGTTTAATTATTTCACACATTTTCATAAAATTAAGTAAAATCGAAATAAATCAATAGGATATTGAGAGTACTATAATTTAAAAAACTAATGTGCTACAACAACAATGATAAACTTAGGTTTATTTTTCAAAGTCATATTACTATAATTACTTTAATTTGAAATATCCGTAGAAAGACTCATTAGATCCTATGAATTGGATATTTTTACTGTGACTTAATCCAAACCATGCCAATTTTTGAGGATTTTCACATTGGACTTATGTATTTCCATAATAGTCAACCAAACCCTTAAAATGGAAAAAAGTTTTAATTATATTTATTATGGATGAGTTGGACTTAAATACAGTTACTAACCATAATTTCCATCAAGTCAGTGACTCTATATAATGAATTCAAAAAGTTTAGTTTTTGGCACCACAAACAAAAGACAATCATTGACTTCTCCTCAATGGAGTTTACCCTTTCTTTATTGCCTTTTCAAAACCTTCTTTAGTGAGTGAAACTTTTGATTTTGGATTTAACTTTTGTTAAATCGAGTTTCTTCTTGATATAAAGAATCCATTTTTTCAAAATTGTGTACGACCCCTTGTTTTAAAGTGTTCTGATTTATTTTTGGGATGAGTTTATTTGAGTTTCAAAAAGATTGTTTTATAAATTGGTTTCTTGCTAGAGTTGAGCTTTGAAGTTTTCTGTGTTTCGTATGTGATTACTGCGTGTTTAGGTGGATAGAGATGAAACTTTCTTTTCTTCAACTCGATGAGTGAATTTTTTTTTCATCAAAAATTAAGTTTTTTATTCATTTGAGTGCCTATTTATTTGTATTTCTTTTTTTTTTTTTGAGAAATGATTTTTTATATAAGATTCAAGTGATTGTTTTTCCTTTCGTTTTTTCCCATTTTTTTTTTTTTCTTTTCTTTTTTTCTTTGTTTTCCTTTTTTCTTTTTTTTTAGGAGGAAAAAATCTTGTGACTAAGAAAGGAATCTTTTATTTTTCTTGTATATCCATTTAATTGATACATTGCTGCTTTCTTTATTCTTACTAGAGTTGTTTTTTGTTGTCACAATTCGGTTTGAATAAGAAATAATTTTCCTTTGTTTTGGCAATTTTTAATTTCGCTTGCTATGTTTTTATCAATTTTAACGCCGGATTTCCACTAAATGCGTGACATTGAAGAATAGAGATGTAAGTAAAGAAATATAGTGAATGGTAATCCTCCCAAAGAATTATGTAATCTTTTGCAGCTTCAGTGTATGATAATATGGTCGTCATTGAGCCTAAATGGAGTGGTTCTTATTGTTTTTAGCCTGTCTTTGGAGTTCCACATAATGATAAATATTTCTCTTTATTGGTCTACTGGAAGTGTTCCTCTTGCTATTAGCATGTCATTTTTGTTTTCGCTTTTAATATTCTATCAAAGAATATTATCTGGTTCTTTCCTTTGTTTAGATACTCTAATTTATGTTTTTATGTTTATTCTTTAACTTATAATCCCTCTCAGTCCATATTATCCTTGAATGAATTTTGTTGCAGGACCGAAACATTACAGCGTAATAAACACTCAAAGAAAAACATAATCAACATGGTTTATGATAACATCGTGATGATGCGGATAAAAAGTCGTTGGCGATTTCAGATGAAAGGAAAAAGGAAAGCAGGAAACAAGAGGAAGTTTGAATCTAAATCCTTAGGAACTTCTTCCTTATTCACATGGTCGTCTCTTCCGGAGTTTCTAAGAATGATTTATAGAGAAAACCAACAAAAGGTGTCACTTATTTGAGATTGACCATGGACGAGGGGGTACTAAGTATGATGTTTGAACAGAAGTGGAAACTGCACCAAATATAGATTCGGAGGACCCCATGTCGGACTGTGTAAATTTTTTTGAAACAAGAAATGGACTCGTCTTCTCTGGTGCAAAAAGAAGAGTTCGCACTCTAAAATGAAGATTTTGGTTAAATGCAATCAACCTCTAGCTAAAGGAAAGTCTTTGATAGGCAATGCCTTTACTCACCCATAGCACCGCAAGGGACACTTCACTGGCCACTTATTAAAGATAATTTAAATGAAAAGGATCGGATTCATTATCCCATGGCGACGAAGTCCAGCAAAAAAATCCCAGACAACACAACACTATTCTTCTGCGGTGAAGTTATTATTTGGTATTCCCATATGATGAGTCTTTGGGTAAAATATTACCGCGAACGAGAGATATGAAACTATATGTTTCTACTTTCTCATGTGAAGATCACTGCAGAAACAATCCCAGGGTGGCTCTGATTGGCCAAAATGAGAAGGTAATGCAGGCTAAACCCGGAGGCTTGGCAAGGACCAGGCTGAGATAAAGGATGAGGCAGAAAAAGAAGATGCTGAAAATGGTTCACCAGAAAAGTCATATGTTGGAGGAAAACCACCATGAGGAGGATTATAGGAGATGGAGCAAGACTTGGTAAATACTAATTTCCATGGGTGTGACAATTATTCTCTTCTTAACAACTTGGAGATTGATAATGTGGACTGAAGAAGGATTTGAAGCCGTAATGCTCTCTACGGCAAGCTGCTATGAACGTCAATAATGCTTAGCAAACGAGCAGGAACACTAAAGAAGGTCAAGCAGCGGACTGGACAAGCGCCCTCATTTGAGCGGATTATCTGCTATCAGCGGAAAAAAATTCTTTGCAAACAGCAGCAAGAGAAGCCAACAAGGTTCTTTCCACCCAATATAAGGTATATTTATTCTACTAATTAAACTTCTTTCCTAGTTGATCAGGTAAAATGTTTCTTTTAAAAAATTATAGTTCGTGTTTAGAGTTTTTACACTATAATAAACTGTTTTTTATACTTATCCTTTGGTAATAGGGTTCAGCATTTCACTTATGCGTCTTCTGATAATGCATTTGCTATTTATATCCAATCTATTATGAAAATAAATTTGTAAATATTTGAATTTAGAGCCCTTATAAGCATGAGGAATCGGTGAAACAAAGATTTTCACAACAAGCTGATTGTCTGAAAAAATATGAAAGAGAACAACTCCGTGTTAAGGACTTGGAAAAGTGACCGCGCCACAATTTAGAGAAAGGTAGAGAGAAACAAAGAAAAAATATACAGAAGAAATACAAAAGTGTGAGAGTTGAAATTCTCAGTGAGTTGCCCATCTGAAAGATCAATAACAGAGGCCACTAAAAACGAGGAATTCCTTCAATTGACAAAGGGTTTATCAACCTATGTAGAAAGTTCGGAATCTAATGTTGGGAAAGATGGAGAGGGAGTGTGTATGTGTATGCATGAACATATATCAGTGGTTTTCTCCCTTGTGCACCATTTCAAGTTTTTGGAAGATTGAAATGGCTTCACCAAAAGAAAGGATGACGAATGCCCTCTTGTTGGACACCCAGTTAAGGAGAGAATTGTGTCCACTTTCCTGATCAGAATAGTTAGCAACCTCGAATCGCAGCAGGAAATTGAAGCTTGTCATTGTTTTTTTCCCAGAAAAAAGTTCGATCCTTTCTTCTGGCGACTTTCTTTCCTATAGTAACTCAATAAATGTTAGGAACAATGTAAAAAAGTCTATAGAGATATGTAGGAAAGTACAGTCAAAAAGGAGTTAGAAGAGGGAGACCGGCTTAATGGTTGTAGTAAATCTCAAGTTTGATGGTTAAAAAATAATGTTGTTCTATGTGCTTTAAACTAATCTACAGATTTTTTTTTGTAAAATTTTAACCATTCGTGAGTTAAAACGTAAAATCCTACTAATTGTATTCGTCCAAGGGGTAAATTTTCATCACAGATCAAACTTTAGATATCTTATTCCCATTTTCCTTTTATCAGCATTCCCAAACCAAACAAATTATTTCTTTGCAACTCTATCCCTTACACCGGTTTCCTAACCTTGTTCTTCAAATTAACTCCATATGCTATAGAGTAGTTGGATCTTGATTGTCTACTAGCAAGAAGTGGAACTCTTGTGATGTTAGATATGGATAAAGATGATATGATATATAGAATTGTTTCATTTTGGTTGATATAGAAGTAAGTGATTCTGTTTCTAATATAAGTTAAAATGTTATTGGATGTTCTGCCTTGTCTTGTTATAATCTACTCAGTACTATTATCTCAGTAACATGGCTTTGAAAGTGCTGCATAATGGTGATTGCATTGTGGATGTGGTTTGGTTATTTCAGTGAAACTTTATCTGAATTCAATAATTTTAATTTTAAGTTTTTTTATTGATATTTTTTTACTTTTCCGTTATCTCGATTAATATATTGAATATGTTGAGAACATGTTACAATTTTAACGCAGAATCTAGTGGCTAGCTTTTACAGAATCATTACCAACTTTACTTTACAAATCCTATATTTGTACTCAATATATATTATGGAAAGAGTCGTATTAAATTGTCTTATAATCCGTTAACAACTTTGACTCTTCCTTTCATTTATGTTTTACAAGATATTGGTATATATTAATTTGATGAATATAAAATTCAATAAATTGTAATTGTATTTTGTTGTGACATATTAAATTAACATTGATGGGCGCAACAAAAATATAAGAGGTAACTACAATCCAAAACAAGGTTGGATACACCATAAAAGTGAAATGGCAGTAGGCAGTAGTTGTTTGAATGAAGTTATTTATGAAATCTAAATATGTAGTTGGTTGTGAGGAAAAAGAGTATTAATAAAAAACGTTTTTCATTCGACATCATCTTTTAATTAACTGACAAGGTTTAATTTTTATTTTTATTTAAAAAAGTTTATTAAACTTCTGTTCTTTGTAAATAAATTCAATAGCTTGTCCACTAAGTTTATGATATTCTTTTTCTTTGGTCTCTATTTTGAAGGTTGAGTCAATCTAAAAGAATAGTGAACCCCGAAGTTTATCATGAATACGGTTATATAGGTATAGATATTAAGTCTTCTCTGACTGCATAAATAATCATATTTCCTTTTAACTATACGTGCAATTAATTATGTGTTGTCGAACTGTCAATCAAACCTCATATTAATTGTATACATGAATAATTTATTTTCTATCTACTTTTCAAGGTTGACTGAAACCATACATTTATTGCTCGAGCCTCAGCTAAAAAAGCAACTCCTAAGTCTCTTCTTCCGTAACTTTCTTAATTTAAGACATGTACTCAGGAGGCTCGGGACATATCTTTACAATGTCATATTTTACAACATGTATGCATCTGGAGGATTCTTACCGTAATAGTTAGGAGACTCTTGCTTTTCTCCAGGCGAGCATAAATAGGGAATAGGGAGGTACGTCATATCTCTTATATTTTCTTTGAAGTTTCTCTAGTCGGCTCAAGAGCAATCTATTCTCTATCTTTGACAAACCACACTAGCCAATGCTGACTAGTAATTCTTGTGGATGCAACAAATTTTCAATTCCTCCGAAGAATGGTGTTCAGCCAATCCGTAGATCGACGTCACAAATGGAATATATTGGAGATTTCAACACGATGGACTATCTTCTCATTCGTGCTTCAAAATAACATCTAACCTAATTCAAAAAAGATGTCTGAAACATAAGTTCTTAATCTTCATAAAACCCTCTTTCATAGAATGTTTACCTTGAGTATGTAGTTCAATCCATTTCTTCAAATATCTGTAGCCAAGCTTCATCTTCTGTTGAATAAGCAATCGAGGGTCCTCCAAATTTTGAGCTGATTTGCCCACCTTATATATGATCAAATAAATCGGAGGAGATTGTCCTCTTCAGAATGAACGCAGACATATGCATTAAACATGCTTCCCCTTCTTGTATGTACTGTGTGTTCAAGTCCGTCAGCAAGTGGACTTATGTAATTCCCATTAACAAAATCCCAGAAATCATCTCTCACAATTTATGATTTCATACTGTCTTTTCCATACCTGTAATGGACTGATTCAAACAAACACCATTCCTGGCATTAACACGACGCTAAATCCATCATACACAAACTAGTTGAATCTATCACCAACTTGATATTTAAAGAACACAGTAAGAGAATCTCTACTATGGTCTATACCATGTAGAGAATAGCATAAGAGGAAGTATAATCGGGGAGACCGTATGCTATCTGTAGACAGTTAAACGATCCGACGGTTCAACTAAGAAGAGAAGATAGAAGGGAGAAAACCATATATTGGAAAACAAACTCTGATATAGAAAAAGACTATTTGGATTTAGGTGGTTCTGGTTGCATCAAATGATCATGGCTCCTCCCCCACCCTACTTTATACTAGTGTGGTAATGCTTCTAGAAATTATACTAGATAGATCTACAAGAAAATCTAGATGGCCTATGTTTCTTATAAATATCTACAAGAATTTCTAGATTCTTCTATAATTTACGTAAATATCGAATATCTAGAAACATATAGATTATTATTAATATGAATCATCAAAGATATTTACTTGACACATAAAAAAAACTCTATTAATTTTCAAAGATTCCTGGGTAATAAAGTTACACCATGTTTGAACTATAATATACGGGATTAACTTAAATCCTTTACAAAAGAAATTATGACATTGATTTGGTAAGGGCAAGAAGTCTTGAATCTGAAACATTTACTATCAATATAACGAGCTATGATGAATATTTCTATAAATTGGTAATTCTTTATTCGCTTTCTTATTTTGAATGCAAAATAGTATTGGTCACTT